>VYXF01012162.1:160435-182407 GCA_013397295.1 Polioptila caerulea | reverse complement strand
ATTATTATTAATAGTTTTATTTTTCTAGTAGGTATAATAATATTTGTAATGGTTTGTAAGGAACTTATATAACTGTTTTAGATATTTCCTTTTTTTATACAACTACATATATATTCTAAATCCTACAGGCCTTTTTTTCTGATGCAAAAGCTCATATTTATTTTGCTACCTACTGTTCCATCAACGCCTGTAGATTTTTGCAAGTTTTTCATTTTGTACTTTTGTTTTGGGATTTTTTTTCCTCCCCCAAAGGAAACTCATTTTTAAATTTATATACATTTATTTATGGTTGTGTTTTATTCTCCTTAGATTAAATTTTCGTGTTTTACCTTATTTTCAGAAGACCGTAGCTCTATGATTTATTTTTCTCTTTCAAAGGTTTTTTAGTTCTCTCTCTTTTTGCCATCAAATATTACTTTAATTCAAATTGAGAGCTAGATATGAGGTGTGCCAAGCTATTTAAGTACAATTATGCTGTGACTACCATATTTTGTCCAGAGAACAGAGAAAGAAAGAAAATAAAAAGGTTTAGATATTTTCTAACAATCCTTTTCTCTGTAGACAATAAACAACTACATGGCAGTAAAAACACAAGCAAATTATAAAGTTTTTTTTTTTTTCTTTAAAAGGAAAATTATGGAAGTCTGCATTAAATGTATTTGCTTCATATACTGATAGGTGTGTTCAAGATAATTATTTTTTCTTATTGAACCAAGAACACCAAGAATAGTTTTCTCTTAATTTCTTTTAATTTTTTTTTTTATACTAACTAGATGTGATTATTTCCAAAGAATGTGGAATTCATGAAGATATATGAACAATCCTGCAAATACTGACAATAAGACTGAAACATAATTGGTATGAAACTAAAAATGTTTTCTTGTACTATCTCTTATTTTTAATTCAAATAATGTGATAGAAGAAACTTTACAGAAAAGGATAGCACAGTGGTGTTCACTAATAAGGTAGAACCCAGGAAAAATCCACTGTGAAATTACCACATGACAAAATGCCTCAAACTTGGAAATGATGCTGAATATTTCAAGAGTCTGTTCATATTACTGTTATCCATGGGACAATTACTTTGTTCCCTGGCTGATGGTTGAACCATATGGCCATTTCAGCTGTTTGTAATCAAGTAAATATGTCTTTTATACTAGAAATTCATCAAGCAGACCTGATTTGAGACTTATACCATTTTAGTTTGAATAAGACAACTCTTCTTTTTCATTTTCTTTCATTATAGAGAAGCCAGAACAGATTATAATTCCCCATGAAAGACAAAAATAACCTGTAAAGTTACTCAGCATTTCTTACAATCAGCTCCTGAAAATACATAAGGTGACTTCTCTCTTAAAAGCTATTGCAAATACAAAACCTTATTAAACTGAAAATATTCATTTCATTCCTTGAAATTAATTTCCTTAATTGAATATTATATTAATCCCAGTCATTACAACAATTTTTAGATGGAAGAAACATTATTAGAAAGGTAAAATTTTAATTTCATTAAACAAACATTAAATTAATTTTAAGCCCCAGAGCTAGTCTTGTCTTTTTACTCCTCTATGGGGTTTTTCATTAATTTTGAATTGAACACATTCTATGAGGGTGCATTATAATAATTCATACTTTAATAAAAAATCTCATTTTAAATATTTTTCTGGACAATGAATCTGCTTATTTGTGAGAGACTAAAGTCAGAGCTCATTTTACTTAATGGGAAAGTTAAGTCTGTGACACAATCTAGAATGAATTCTATTTGTTTTGACTTTTAAGTTACACGTGTTGATGAAACAAAAAAGACTGCATCTTTGAAAATTAAATTCAGAAACACTAATTTTAACTAATTCAAGGAAAATGAAATAATTAGAGGTGGGTTTAAAGTTTTAACTCATATATTAATATAATGTACCAACATGTCCTTAACTCCTTTTAACCATGATTAATTTTGAAATATGTCTTTGAAAGATATACTTTATAAAAGATATTTTCTTTTTATAAAGGATATTTTCTTTTTATAAAGGATATTTTCTTTTGATAAAGAGTATTTATCTGGGAGCTGAAATATAATACATTACTGTTAGTCTTCCAGGAGATAACATGTTGGCTGAATATCGACTCTTTCATACTAGGTATGCCTAAATTAAAAAAAAAAGATTGTTATTAATTACTTACAGACTATGTAGTGGGCAAACTTCTAGGCTGTCTTGTATTATCCTATGTATAAATGGCACAGAAGCATTAAAAAGTTCCTATAATGAAAGTTTTCTTTAATTACTGGAGATGTTCTTCTCTGTCAGCATACAGCATCTCTNTGGGAGCTGAAATATAATACATTACTGTTAGTCTTCCAGGAGATAACATGTTGGCTGAATATCGACTCTTTCATACTAGGTATGCCTAAATTAAAAAAAAAAGATTGTTATTAATTACTTACAGACTATGTAGTGGGCAAACTTCTAGGCTGTCTTGTATTATCCTATGTATAAATGGCACAGAAGCATTAAAAAGTTCCTATAATGAAAGTTTGAGTAATTTGGTTCTCTTCAAGGATTATCAGATGATCAGGTTTTCTTTAATTTCTGGAGATGTTCTTCTCTGTCAGCATACAGCATCTCTGAAAAAAATTCTCCTTTCACATTTTACCATACAATTGCTGCAGAGAAATGTTACTAGTTTATTTCTATCTCTATTTTAATCTAATTAGGAGGATAAAAAGCAAAATTACAGGCATAGTTAAAATATATTTTATATCACAAGAGCATGAACACTTTACTCCTATATACTTTGAGAAGTATGGAATATAGTAATAACAATCTGAAAAAATGGAATATAAATTCTAGTACGAGAATGCTGTAGCTGAACACAGAACAGGCAAAACTTTGATTACATTCAATTACAGCTGATTATGTCCTATTTTGAAGTATGTCAGTGTTTCAGTGTATACCCAGACCAACCTGATGTTGGAAATCAAGAAACTAGACTCCCTCTGAGTCTCTCAGAAGGAGAAAAAAATGTAGAATTTGAGTTACAGCCTTTAGAGGAATTAAGATAGATTAAACCACATAAATTAGTGTAAGTTTTAGTGTTAATAAGTTAGAATTAAACCTAAGTAAGTAAGAATATATTTCATGCTTTCATAAGTGCCAGGGTAGAAGCAGAGTGCCCTAAATTCCAGTTAAAAGTGCAGTGATTCCACAGACATAATTAAAACATAACAAAATATTGTTTTGCATTTTTAGATAGAACCATGAACATAAACAGATAGAACGTGTACGCAAATAGAGTAATGTGAACAAATATACGTAAAGATGTGTAAGAACTGACACTGCATTTCACATTTTAAAGTATAGTTTTAATAGATGCAGAAAGAATGTTTTAAAATTGTATTTTTAGCTGATTTGGCAATGTAGGGTTAAAACCCTCAGTAGAGGCCTGCTCTAGCTCCTGCCTCTGTCTGCTTTTGCTTGCTTGTTTTTACCTGCATGCACTCTCACATACATGCCTCCACATGGAAGAAGAGAGAAGAAAAGAAAGAAAAAAAAAGATGGAGAAACTGCTGCTGCTGCTGCCCTGCTCGAGACTCTACACAAGAGAAAGGCTGGGAAGCTGCTGTGGCCTTGCTCAGACCTCTCTGCTAGGGAAAGGCTTGGGAACTGCTGCTGCTTTGCTCGACACTTTATATCAAGGAAAGCTGCAGGATCTGTTGCTCCAGCTCGAGGCATGGACAGAAAATTTTAGCACAGACTTTAAGCATTCTGAACTCTCACCTTCAGACCAATATATTCATGTAATAAACAACTTCATGCCAATCAACTGCTGCTCTTGTCTCTCTGAGACCCAGACCCATAAAAACAACTCGACAACTGGATTCTGTTGGTGAATTTTTATTTAACTCCTTGAGGCAAATTAAATGCATATTTGCGCTTAAATACGAAAAGATTTAATGAGCAATCATGGAATGATTTGAGTTGGAAAGGACCTTCAATATTATTTCATGAACCTCTTTCCATGGACAGTGACATCTTTCGCTAGATCAGGTTTGCTTAATGCCCTGCCCAATTTGGCCTTAACTCTTTCAATAATGGGGCATCCACTACATCTCTCAACAATCTGGTGTTAGAGTGTTTCACCACATTCACTGTAAAAAAAATTATTGCTTATTTTCAACATAAGTCTACCCCTTTTCAGTTTAAAACTGCTACCACTGTCCTATTTCAACAGGCCCTATTTAAAAGTCTATCATCTTTCTCATGAGCCCTCTTTTAAGTATCAGGAGGCAACCATACGGTTTTCCCAGAACCTTGTCTTCTCCAGGCTGAACAACCCCTGGCCTTTCTTCATAGGAGAGGCGCTACATCATTCTGATAATTTTTGTCACCCTGACTCAGGTGGAGGACCTTGCACTTACCTTTCCTGAACTTTCCATAGGCTTTGTGCAGACTCCTACCTCTGTAAATGATGCTTCAAGGAGTCTGCAAAGATACTTAATGAGCCAATTACTTATACACCCCTTCAGCAAGACAGACCTTGCGGACAACATCATCAGATTGTTGCTGGGTATCATTCCCCAGCACCAATTCTGTTTACCAGAAGGAGACCGTGAGTATTTTAATTCCATGTTTTTCACAAGAAAATACTTAAGCATTTCTCACCTCATCAACAAACTTCATGCTCTTATATGGAGTGAAGATAAATATATATATTTATATCTCTTATCCTTCCATAGTTGAGCTTTCTTGCCCTTCATGTCGTATCAGTCCTTGGTCACAAATTACTGCAGAACCACTACAATGTGAATTTTCACTTCAATTACTAAAAATACAGCTTTCCTGGGCACATATAAGAGTATTTCTTTAGTACAACATTTCTGAAAGAATTAAGTACAGCATTAAAAAAACTTTTACACACTTATTTAAAATAAATAAAAATCACAGTGCTATTTAAAAATCATCAAGCTGCATAAATATACAGTTGTCAGTTTTCTCTGGAGCTCTTCTATAAAGAGTAAAACTTCAAATTTTCTGGTTTAATCTGAGGTGTTCCTTCAAAACTTGGCTTGTAAAGCATGTCAGCTAACCAGTATCCCTCTGTAGCCTAACATTTAGAAAATGAGGGCTTGCACAGCCTTCAAAATAGGTACGTTTGAAAAGGACTGAACAGAAGAATTGATTAGAAATATAAATTCAACCTCTTAATATTTTTTTTTATATATGTCTCTCAAACTCCGTGGCTAATGCAAACACATTTCCAGAGTATGATTCATTAAGTTTTTAGGTATCTGTTTCATTTTAATATAAAGTGCTTTTCTAGTTACAAATTTATCTGTTTTTGCTATGGAGGAAATATTTCCTGACTAGCACAGGCTTAGATATTTATTATTTTAAGCTCAAACTCAATTCTAAATTTATCAGTCCGAGGCTTGGATAGAAGAGTTCCTGCCTAATGAGTACACTAAGAGTTGATTATTCAATGGTAGCCTTTCTTTTTCATGAGCTCTTTCACCCTAGATCTGAAAAAATTTAGCTGATGTGGTCACTGTGATCAATGTTATGCATATTTCAGCACACAGATGCTTACTGAAACATTCCTCATCAGCTCTAACAGACTCCATTACCAACTGCTGCCGGAGGAGTGGAAGTTCCATTCACTCAGTTCATCCTCTCCACCCTACACTCAAACCTCTTGGAGCTGGAGAAGAAATCGAGGCATGTACCTAATACAGAGCATGTTTTTGTACAAAAGCACAAAGCCATAGATGTTTCCTCTTTCTTCTGTGCACTACTGTACAGATTTCTACTTTTTCTTCACCTCTGACAAGATTAAGTGACTAGGATTAAAAATAATGGATCAACAATTCAGTTAGGAGAACAAAATTGTTTTTCTTTATTCTGAATTTACTTTTTTGAAATAGTTGCTGTTAAAGCACGCAGTGTGCAGCAGGATAGTTTAGAAACTTTGCATGCTGTTCTAAGATAATAAGCACAGATTAGTCACTGTAATCGGTTGTGGGTTGTGAGCAATTTTTAAAATTTTTATTTTTATCTTTTTTTCGTTTCACCTATTTATCCAATGAAATGAGAATTAAGAATGAGCTATAACTTTGGGTGGGTGCTTGTAACTGTATGCTGGTTTTCTACACATCCCCTCCTATTAATAACTTATAAACCTGTGCAATTTCTGCCAAGTTTCCCAAGGGTCTCCCAAGCAGCCAAAGCAAACCAAGTTAGTTGCTGAATACTGCAGGAAGTATATAACTGGAATTTTTATAAAGCCTAGTTTAAGTTCTGGTGTTCACCGAATGACAAGTTTTAAGGTTAAAATTTAAAAGTTCATCTAATGCTTGTTTACTCATTTTATAATTATAATGATAGAAGCTTCATTTTATTTTTTTTTGTCTTTTTAACTTTGTTTATCAAAAAATTAGAAGAAATATTATTCTACGACACCTGATAATCAACTATGTTCTTATCAATTTACAAAGAATAGGAATGAGTTTTTGGGTTTTTTTTCATTTGTTTCTTTGTTTCATTAAAGCTAGATTGTATAAAATTTGCCTTTGCCTTTTTTCTTCTCTGCTCTCTTTTGTTGTGATATTTTTACTTATGCCAGAGACACTTGGAGGCAGGAGTTTTACATAGACCCACAGGTCCTTGAAATTCTGTGACTTATAGAAAAGAAAACAAATTGTTGTCTCATGAATAAAAAATGCTTCAGATACAAAGAATTGTCTTTTATAGTTTGACAGGACCTAAGAGTGCAGAACACTCTATGGCCAGCCATTACAAGCAAAACCCTGGGTAAGTGAGAGTAGACTGAGAACATGCTGCTCCTACTTTTCTTCTTTACAGGAAACTTGTACCTGGGT
Organism: Polioptila caerulea; assembly: GCA_013397295.1. Lineage (NCBI taxonomy): Eukaryota > Metazoa > Chordata > Aves > Passeriformes > Certhiidae > Polioptila > Polioptila caerulea. The sequence goes on along the minus strand of VYXF01012162.1, from coordinate 175,536 downwards.
GATAAGGTTATAAAGCTCAATATTCAATCAACAAATTAATTATCATATTTTTCAGTCTACTGTTTCAAAGACTGTATCATTTAGCTGTTCTCAGATAAGGAAGTACATCATTGTAAGGCTCATTTAAATCATATCTTGAAGCAGTCAGAACATTACTAAACTTTTGGATAAAGTGAATTGATATAGTCCTTAAGAAGACTTTGGAGATTTACATGGAGCAGATTCCTCTTCTTTCATGGAACTGTATAAACTTCACTGAACTTTTTCCAGAGAAACAGAAAATTTATGAACTAGGAAAGACTAAAGGATAAATTCTATTTTAGGTAACGATATTCTATAGCTTACAGATCATATGAATATATCTAAATTCTGTAACAAGAACTGAATGGATAGGATTTTCTCATTGAAATAAAGGATACATAAGTGTTGTAAAACTACTGTAAGCAAATGCTGTAGTCACTATATCAAAAAAATTGTAGGGTCAAGTAGAAATATTTCATTTTGACCTCTTTTATTCTAAGCAAATATGAAACACTCATTTGTAGTTCATCAGCTAAACATTGTTGATCCACATACCTTACTTGAATGCACATTTTTGTCTCCATTATCTTGTAATGTATGGAAGATCAAAGTAATAAATTTTTCTACATGTCAATATATAGTAACTTTATTTTAATAATAACTGTTTTCCCAAAGCTGGCAACTTCTTCCAAGTATCAGGTGAAAGCAAAGATGCGGAACAACTTTGAAACAGATCTAATGTTATAGATTGCTTATACCTTGGAGTAAAAATATTTTGAAAATGCAGTTTTATAGAGATGTTGTGAGGTAGAACATCTTGCGTTTTAGTTAATGGCCTTGTGCTTTACTCCTTGTGCTTGCTGGGCAGCACTGAAAAGAGTCTGGCATCATCCTTGTGACACCACCCTTCAGGTATTTCTGTGTTGCTTAGATCCCGGCTCAGTCCTGTCTTCTCCAGACTAAAGAGACTCAGGTCCCTCAGCCTGTCCTCATAAGAGGGATGCTCCAGACCCATCATCACCTTTGAGGCCTCCAATGGTCATCTCTATTGGCTCGTTGTCTTTCTTGAGCTACGGAGCTGAGACTGACCACAGTGCTCCAGATGTGGCCTCACTAGAGCTGAGCAAAAGGTCCTCCCTTGACTTGCTGGACACAATCTTCCTGCTGAACCCCAGGATACCATTGACCCTTCCAGCCACAAGGGCACACTGCCAGCTCCTAGTCAACTTGTCATGCACCAAGACTCCCAGGATAAATCAATCAAAAGCCATTTTATAATTCAGCTAGGTAATTGTCTTTATTCCCTGAGTTGCCATGTTGGTGTGAAATACAAGACAGTGAATCTATGGAGGTGAACAAGCCAAAGTTCTGTCATTTTTTATCTCAATTTATATAAATAGGCCTAATTTCACAGCTAAATGTTTGTGGGGTTTTTTCTTCATTTGGTTATACATATCCACCAGATAAAACACATACAACATCTAAACTGTCTCACCTGTTCAGTAATGGAGTTCCAAGAGGCCACTGGAAATGGGGAAGTCGACCTCAACTTGTTTGGTAGAATCAGTTCACAGTGTTCAGAAGACTAACCTCCATAAATCTGATCTCTTTTTACTGTCTGATTGGTTTTGATTTTTGCACTGAGGATTTCATCAGATACACATGAACCTTTGATCTGCCTTATAGACCAAATATTTCTTCATTCATTATGAAAAAATATTTTTTTTTCTGACTTGTTCGTTGATATCATTAAAAAGTTAAACCAAACTCATCACTGGGCCATATCTTTTGATTTTCAAATTAATAGAGTTAAATTGTGAGGACTGCTTGTATGCTTTTATTTTTTCTTTCTTTTTCCTGAAGAGTGTATATCTTTTAAAGTTTTTATTGCAAATCTCATGTAAAATATTGCTACTCTCTGCACGCAAAATAATAATATAAATTAGAAATTTAATTTATCTTGATAATTATTTGTAATAATTCATCACTTTGACTAATATTTTGTTTTTTAAGTTATAATGGCCTATATTGATACATGTTGTATTTCATACTGTGCCTTAGAAAGCCTCATAAGAGAATTGATTGAAAATTACTTAAGTACATTGGTTACAGTGGAAAATCTGACCATCCCCAAAACTATCCCACATAGTTTCTGCTTCAGAATTTACCAAACTCTGTATTGATAATACATGCAATTAATGAGCATAAACTGTTTCTGAAGAGTCCTAAATGGTCAAAGAGAACAGATGTTTACAAATAGTAATGATGGTTCAGAGAGGTTATGCAGTCCTTTTAAGACAATAACTACAGATGCTGCCGATGCTTGGTCACGCAGGACCATGGACCAGCTGGATGTGAAGATTCATTTGAGTCAGCTTGATAAATCTCATCTGATCTTGCTAAAAACCCTTCCACAGAGACCTTTGCAAGAAAGAATCCTGTAACTCTGGAAAACCAAAGAATGATGTCTGAAATTCAGGAGCTGAATTTCCCCTTAGTGACCCTTTATGTTATATCATCTCTACACTCCCTACTTCTCTTTATTATTGCATCCTCTTTTCCAAAAAGGTTCCTTATGTATGCAGTCCCAGTTAATTTTTTTTTTCAAGTAGGAGAGAAAGTCCCACTCCTTACCTCTCCCACAAGGAAGAGAAAATGAAAACTATCACCTTTGTATCACCTTTTTCCAGCCCTAGCTCTTTAAGAAAACAGCTGTAGATTTATAAAATTGCATGTATCTCTCTGCACCTGTATATATATGTATGTGTTTATACAGATTTATAAAATGCATATTAAAATATATGCGTATACTGGTATATATGGCAGGAGGGATTGGAAATAAATGATCTTTGAGGTCCCTCAACACCCTGACCATCCTATGATTCTGTGTAGAAACAAGCCATTACACCTGTAACCAACAAAGTTATTCCAGGTTCTACTATTTTTATGTCTAGTAACATCTTTAAAAGTTGACAAATGAGTCAGCACAGGCCAGCAGTTGAGACAGTCACAAACACACAGCTAAAACTATATTTCCGTTGCCTTGCTTAGAAAGAGTATGTTTTTCCTTGCTTACAGGGGAATCCCCAAAGGAACATCTGGGCAATGGTACACAAGCAGAGACCCAGGCACTGTTGAACTTGTTCTATGCTGGAGGATCATTGGCTTCCTGTTCACAGAGGTTTATCAGGAGTTATTTCAAGATGCTAGGTCCTTTACAATCCTCCCCACCGGTGTTCTGCTTTTAAACCATTCCTCCCAACAGCTGATGTGTTTTCAGTGAGACAACAGAAGTCTCACAGGGTATATAGCCATACTTCTGAGGAAAAGATAGACAAAGGAGAAGTTTGAACACTGTTTGATCATTAAATATTTCCTATCTCTATACTTCTCACCTTGATATTGAGCCAATCTAACTGCATCTCTACTATAAATATGCTTTGAAGATAACCCAAAAATAAGGGGAAATAAAGTGAATATATGTCACCTTAGATTTCAGAGTCAGGGACATGTCCATGATTTGTTTTATTTTTTAATTTATTTATGATAATAGACAAAAGCAAGCTGTTTGGCTCCCCTGGAGTTCAGGAGCATATCAGACTACATACCTTTTTGGCACAAAAGTCAACTATTCAGCAACTGCCAAATCAGCTGTGACTCTGCAATAGGTCTCATGAGATATGAAATAGATTTAAGTAAGCAAGGAAACAGATGCTCTTTGTACAGGTGAAAGCATATGTTGTTTTCTCCATGTATCCAAAATTTCACAGTGTTATGGTTTTAGCACTGAAGTTCGGACTCTGATACATGTATACACATTTAAACATATACTGATTTGTATTTAACTTGTCTTTTGAACCAGCTTTCTTCTTGCTGTTTACTGTGAGCTGGTAGTACAAGCATTCACACACCAAAACAGTTATCTGGAGAAGTTTCAATTTTCATCAGCAAATGGTATTCAAATAGGGATTTTTGGTGGTGGTGGAATATTTTTAGTTAATGTTTGGTTTCATTTGTTTGTTTGTTTTCCATCTTCAGTATTGGTCTTTTGGTTTACAGTCAAACTACACATTAACCTCCCCAAATACTAGCATTTCAGCTTTTTCTGCACAGTTTTTTCCCCTGTGGTCTACTTGGTGGTATGTATACTCTATTTTTGTCAGCATTTTCTCCTTAATTATGCCTTCTTAGATCAAACATAGACATCTGTGCTGTCTTAAGCATTATATGAAGAATTATTTCTGGCATAGACTCCCTTATGCATAGCTTAAAAGTAAGAGCTATTACACTAGTAGTGTTCCATACTAGAATAATTTTGATCAACTCTCATTGCAGTTATAAACTTTGTAAATGTTGGAGAGAAAATGGATATTATAAAAAGATTTGAAAGACAACAGCTGTAGACAAGCTGTACAGCTGGCACATTTCAATTCATCGTAGCTGTAAAATGCAATAGACAAGTGTAGTTCATTCCCAGCTTTTGATTGATTTCCTTAAAATATACAATTACTCAGTTCAAGTGAGATTTCTGTTTTATGGATGAAAGAAAGGAAAAGAAAAAGAGAAGAGAGGAGAGGTAGAGACAGGAGAATATGGGAGGAAATATCTGTCTTTATATAACAACATAAGAAGTAAGATATTATGTAAAGATTTTTTTCAGCTCTTTAAAAGTTTACCTCAGAAACATTGGTTGAGTTTGGGGGGGAGGGGAATATCTGCTGCTCTATCATGAAAAAGCGTAACTTTTGGCTCAAGACATTTTTAGCCATGCATGTTAGTAATATAAATCTCCCTTCCTCAGCTAGGGATAGAAAAAACTAAATCTTTAAAGTTTTAATACCAAAATCTTCTGTAAAGATGTTCACCTAGCACATTTAAAGCAAAGTAGATATCTTGGAAAAACAATCTAGCAATTTAGGCAATGGTTTACTCAATAAATTTATCTAGTCAATTTAAGTGATTTTTTTTACAGGTTCTACTTTAGTTATATTAATTTTAAATCTGCAGAAGCACTTTGGGGAGAAGATATCATTATGATTAATAGAAAACATTCTGTAAGTAAAACAAATTTCATCACACGAAGACATACTATCTAAGAGTCAGACATACACTTCCACACTAGATTATACGTATGTGCAATTCAATTTCTGAAGGTGGGTGTTTGTCTGCAAGTTGGGAGTCCAAAATTACTGCTGTAGTTAATGAAATCTGGAAGTCTATTCAGCTTACTCCAAAAATATTCTTGTATATTTGATCAGCTGAAAATTTTCTCAAGCTTCACTTATTTACAGACAAAACCTTCACTGACTACTGTGGGATTTAGATATCTATCACTCCCCAAAATAACTGAGGTGGAAGAGAGTAGCTTAGACATCACCACACAGTATCCTTGTCTGTATATTAAACAGTTGTGGATTTGATGAGTGGAATATTTGATGGTTGAAAAATTGACTGGGCAGCCATATCCTACAAGTTCTAGTCTTTCTGGACTCTTTGTCCAAAAGGAGAATGCTAATAAGTGCTGTCCTCAAAGTTCTATATTGCAATCAGTATTGTTCGGTATCTTTGTTGATGACATACGGAGTGGGACTGAGTGCATCCTCAGCAAGTTTGCAGAGGACATCGAGCTGAGTGGCTCAGCTGATTCTCTTGAGAGACAGGGTGCTGTCCTGAGGGACCTTGACAGACTTGAACTGGCAATCCTTGTGAAACTTAAGAAGGTGAAGGGGCAATGTGTACTCACAGCCCAGAAAGCCAAATGTTTTCTGTTCTGCATCAAAAGTGTGGCCAACAGGACAAGGGAACTTTTATTCCCCTTCTACTCTGCTTTTGTTAGACCCCTGCCTGGAGTATTCAGGTCTGAAGCCCTGCATTCAGGTCTGGAGCCAAAGGATATAGACCTGTTAGAGCAATTCCAGAGGTAGGCTACAAAAATGATTAGACGAATGGAGAACCTCTACTATGAGAAAAGACTGGGAGAGTTGAGACTGTTCAGCCTGCAGAAGAGAAAGTTCTGGGTAGACTTGATTGTGATGTTTAAGTGTATAAAGTGTACCTATAGGAAAGATGAAAAGAGACTTTTTTTGCCAGGGTCTGTAGTGACAGGACAAGGGGCAATAGTTTTCAACCGAGATATGGTAGATTTAGATTGGCTAAAGAAGAAATTTTTACTCTGAGTGTGGTGAAACACTGGAACAAGTTTCTCAGAGAATCTGTGAATGTCCCATCATTGAAAGAGTTCAAGGTCAAGTTGGACAGGGCTTTGAGCAACCTGATCAAGTGAAAATATCCCTGGCAGGGGAGTTGGAACTGTCTGATCTTTAAAGATGTAGGAGACTAAAATATTATAGTCATTGGCTTGAACATTGTTATGAAGGGCTTTTTGCCCATTATGGTAGAACTATATAAAGAAGCTGCAACCACCTAAGCTCACCCCTCCCTGAATACACCTCCTGAACTGGAAATTCAGACTGTGGGTTAAGTTGCCTAAGGGAATTTGAGATAAAACGGAGGTGGCACTATTCATCATTTATCTCAGGTCTAGACAGAAATAAACAAGGCTGAGGGAAAATTTATCCACAAGAAAATAAAACCCAGAAACTGTCCTGAAAATCATCCCTGGGTTGGTTCAGAGGGGGGCCGTAGTCCACAGGATCATCTGCTGAGGCCAGGCTTGCATAGATTCCTCCACAACCAAGGGAGAAGGAGGAGAGTTTTGTGGGTATGGCATAACCTCTAGTCAGAGGGAGTAAACACCCATCCTCCCTTACACAAACTGGCTCACTTGTAAAACCCACTACCCCAGAGAGGCCACATCCATGGGAAATTCATGAGAGGGGCAGCTGAGGGTGTGCCATAATCCATCAAAGACTCCCAAAGCACCCCCAGACTGATTCCTGAGGTCTTGCACCAGAGCACTGCACATGGGGCAAAGAGATGCAACTGATCCGGTTTGTTGCAAGAGACAGCGCCAAGCCTGCCCACCTCCTCCCTCAGGGGAGGTACCTGGTCATTCCCACCTGGATGGTACATGGTCCAGAATATCTCTGATTTGTTCAAGTTACCTGCATTGTTGTGCCTCTTCCCTCGCTATTCCACACCTCCTAATCTGTTCGCTCGAGGGACAAGGTGAGCAACAAAGTAGGTCTTGATGCTGTACCTACTCTTCAGCAAAAACTAGAATGTTAGTGTGTTATCAGTATTCTTTTGGGTTAAAAATCTAGAACACAACAACATACGAGATGTTATGAAGAAAATTAACTCTATCATAGCCAGACACAGTACAATATTTTACAATTTAATTTGCAATTTTGCTATTTGGTATGCAATTCTTATTTAAAAACACTAAATCAATAATTCTTCCAGTGGTTCTAGTGTTTTGTTATGTTTCTCTTTTTCTTTCTTACTTTTTTATTTTGTCCTCATAAACAGTGCTTTACAATTTCACATCATGAAAAGCAAAATACAAACTTTGTGAGGAAATTTTCTGTGGCTAATCTGCAGTCTTATTGATCATTTTGTTGATAGCTTATGGCTGGAGTTTTTTAATAATTTAACAAGGTAATTTTGTCTTTTGAATCTATAAAATGGGGGAAAGAATAATGTATTTTTGTTATGAGTATTGGACCACTATAATATGGTATTGAATCAAATCCACATGCTAATACCAGAAAACAGGAAATTACTAGTATATTCAGAAAATTATAAGCATGTAACTTGATTTTTATTATGCACTTTTATTTCAAAAAGAATGATTTATTTGTTGGACAACTTCTGGCAAAGAACAAAATAATACTACAGTAGTAATTCTAAAGAGCCAATATTTTAAAATGTAAATCTTTAAACCAGCTTAAAACCAAATCAAGTTTTGGGTTGGTTTTAACAAGCAAAAAAAAAAAAAAAAAAAAAAAAAAAAAAAAAAAAAAAAAAAAAAAAACAAACAAAAAAACCCAAAAAAAAACCCAAAAGAAAAAAACAAAAACAGTTTTAAAACAAAAAAAAAAAAGAAAATTTCATAGCAACATTGAAATGTGTGAGGGGAACAGATTACTGAGAGCCAAGAACTTTCATAGGGAAAATAAAGCGTTAAGGAATTCCCCACATATTTCATATGTTGCTAGAATGACAACGATATGGGTAGAATGACAGCAATATGAGTAACACTCAGGAAAGATCTGAAGTTTTACAATATCAGATAAAATTGTGAATTAGTATACACATGAATCTTGAGGGGGCTGTTAGTACAAATCTTGGTACTAAAATGCCAAACAAATATCAAAGAGACTGCAAGTTCTAGATGAAGTTGAAAGAGTTAAGACCCAGAAACAATGATATAGATTTATCCCCCTTCTCTCTCAGAAAGAAATTATCTAATTCTATATGAACTGCATGTAGCCAGAAAATATAGAAGTCAATGAAAACTTCACAAAAAGCATAGATATTTTCATTATTTCGTCACAAATAATATTGACTACAACCATTTTAAATTACTGTCTAGGACACAGTTGAAGTGAAAAGACTCAATACTAACAAAAGTTGCTAAATATTGATTGGCAAAATACTCACAAGTGCGCACACACACATTCACACCCAAAAAAACCTTCTGAAACAAGATGTCTAGAAAGGAAAGCAACTGAGGGCAGATACAAATGCCTTTTTAAAAGAGAGAATATGAGCATCATAAAAAGAAAACAGTGAGAATTTGTATATAATGAAGAATGAAGCAGAGTAAGGACTAAAAGTTCTTTGTCATGACCTAAATAAATAAATGAAAAAATTTGGCCAAACATGAATGAAGATTTTTTTCTAAGCAGGTAGGAAATATCACAATGTATCTACATACATAAAATGACAGAAAACACACAGAAACTAGAGAAACATAAGACCTTCCCTACTGTGGAAAGCACTTAAATGCTGAATTCATTACTTTTCTGAGGATTATAGCTGATAACAATAGAAATGTAGTAAGATTGATGTTAACTCCCAAGCTAAAGCAAGAAAAACACCTATTAACAAGCAAATGACTGGGTTACACGTGTGCAAATTCACAGGGTCTGCTGAAATATGCCTTCAAGAATGTTTAAAGTGTTTTTTTTATGTCTGAAATGCTGATGGTTGTTCATAAACTCCATCAAAATAATAATGTCTCTTCTCTTTGATAACCAGCCAGTGTTATCTATATTGGTTATATTAAACTCTTTAATGCATTCACTAATCCTATTGTAATTTTTCAGAATTAGGCTTTTCTGAGTTAATGACAATTATAAATATTATAGTGTTTGAAAACCATTTATTAGTGTTGAAATTAACTAACATATCTCTCCCTCTCCCCAATGTATATGCATTGTAAAAATAAAAATTTTGATGACACTTTTCATTTCAGAAGCAGAAAATTATGTTTTTAAGCTCTCATTAAGATATCATTTTCTTGTTTTAAATATTGAACAGAATTAGTTTTTTTATATTCTAAAAAATATTTTGCATAGAATACAATTCCAATGCTCTAAAGTGTTGATATTTTAATCTCACTCAAAAGAGGCAAGAAAAATAATTTCTTCTTGAACTGAACCAATTTTTTTTAAAAAGGCACAGTTGCTATTGCTGCAGGGGACCAAATAAATGCCAAGTACTGGGGAGATGTCATTTCACTAAGAACTAAACTGTCATTTCTCCATTGAGGAGCTTGTAAAAAAAGCATCTGTTCAAAAATGTTGATTATGATATCTGTCAAACTAAAATATTAATTTCTTACCCTGTTTGACATCTAAATTAAAAGATATGTGATGAAGAGAAAATCCATGCAAGAGAAATGCATAACTGGTTAGAAAAAACATCCTGCCAATAGTTATTAGTAATATGCTCGCAAACTAGAAGTCATACCTCAAAGGGATCTGTTTTATTTTCAGTGCTGTTTATGATTTATAATTTTCTTAATGAAGAAAAGAAAAATTTTTAACAGTTTGCATGGCTAGACTACTGTTCAGAATTTTCTAAGTGAATAAATTTAATCTCTGGTCCACAATATTGATTCATACATTTAAAAGAATTTGCTTGGGAAAAAAGCCCCAAAAAACGACAAAAACCTTTATAGTATTGATTTCTAGGCTATACTTTAGTAATAAAATGCCTCAAGAACCAAGGATATAGGCATAAATGTAGGCCTATACATGTCAGGAGGAGCCTAAGAGAGGTGTTATTGTTTCCTAAAGCAAATAGTTACACATGGGAGATGAAGCATCCAACCTGCAGAAATTTAGACATGAATTAATTATTCCATTCGCTTAGACGAAGGAGAATGAGAAACATAAAATAGTGAACTTTGGGAAAATTTAGGAGACAATAAAAAAAGTAAAACTTGAAAATTAATTACACCTACATCTATAGAGTAAATTTTCATAAAGTAACCTGAAGGTTCCTCAAGCATCGCAAGTCACTTCAAATTGTGCTTTTGTTGTAAAAAACAGAAAAGATGTTCTGGGAATACTAATAAAAGTATTGCATGAGAGACATGAAAGATGCTATGGCTCTTTTCTGGAAAGATGTGGTCCGTTTCTGTCATCCTCCCTTCAAAGATGAAAGGACACTGGGTAGTGATATCTTTATTTTGTTACGCTTGTCTTCATACTTACAGACATACATACCTTTGCAGATGGTCCAAGCAAAGTGCTCATGTTCCAAAATGACATGGTGCAATCCAGCTTCAGTCCAAAAAGTGTGTTGCTACACTGGATGTCAGTGTGATTGAGATAATCAGCCTGGTTTCTCACTTGTATCATTATGCTGGCAGCATAGGAGGCTTTGAATCAAAGCTTTGCCATGTTGAGCCGGTTTGGACAGGCAGAACACTCCTGAGTCTATTTCTTTGAGATATTATAGATATATTTTTAGGGGTACTGGAAATAAAAGACAGTAAATATATTACAAATGAAATATAGACAGTTTGAAAAAAATGGAAGCAAAGAAAATAGCTTTGTCTTTCAAAACTGCTTAATTGAATGAAGAAAAACAAAAAACGTGGGTCATAATGTGACTTTTTATATGTTATTTTAAGGTTCATTTTGCTAATTTGTTAAAGAGTAGTGGGAAATACACTGTAAGTTTGTGTCAAAGTGTTAGTTTTCTATTATTTCCCTGAAGGCATTAAAATGTGATTCACTGACGTATCCCAGGCAGCATTTTTTAAACATTTGTTTAAAAAATCTGTGTGAAAGACATCAGCTAATCGTAACGGGATAGTAGCTGCTTCACTTGCAAACATCCACCTTCAAATCCAAGGCAAGGTCATAATTTTCTTTAGTTCTCAAAAACATTACATGAAAACCTTTCCAGCTTCTTGACTTTTTCCTTAAATTCAGTCACAGGTATGATATGATCTTCAGCTTTGGATTTTTACAAATATTGGCTTTCTTCTAAGGTTTCTTCTAGCTACATTAGTCAATAAAGAATGGTTAGATTACTTCAAAAGGCTTGTTTCTAGTCAAGCTGTTACTTCATCTGGCTCCCAGTTCCCACTTCTTAATCCCAGTGCATAACCTCCTATTGTTACTCAGGATTTATTTTCTGTATGATTCAAGATAGCAAATGGGGTTAGTTTCAGTCGCATAGGTTCTAACATTAATTCAGTGAAAGAGAAAGTTTAGATCTCTCAATTATTTTTTCCCTGTGGCAATGCAGCTCTTTTTTTTAGGACTTAATTAAAAAACAAACAAACTTGAATAATTTCTGTGTTGAATCACAGTTAAACCCAGATCACTCAGTGTCTCACTGGTTAGAATATTGAGTTTGTATATGTCATAGAATTACAGAGTAACAGAATGCTTTGGATTGGAAGGGACAATGTTCATCTATTTCAAATCGACTTGCCACTTGCCACAGGGACACCTTCCACTGGAACAGGTTGTTCCAAGTCCCATCCAACCTGGCCTTGAACGCTTCTACGGAAGGACCATTCAAAGGTTCTTGGGGCAACTTCTTCCAACTTCTCATCATATTCACTGTAAAGATTTTCTGTCCATTAATACTCATTAACCTGAAAACCTCAGGAACATATTTCAGGAATGGATTTAATATATGGGTGTGATATTGTTCCTATTTATAGGCAGATAAATTTAAAATAAATCGATTATTTTACTTCAGCAGAATTTAAATGTCTTCTGTGAAAGTTTTTTCAAAAGATGCCTGAGTATCTCCAACATGAAAAATCCAGAAGGTATCAGAAAATATATAATTTACTCTTAAAAGATACTAGCGAACATAGTAGTTCTTTAGCTTGGTAATTTTGGAAGACTTATCTATGTAAATTTTAGTTTGAACAACAACTTTTAAATAAATGATTGGACAGTACCATAAAACTTATAAAGTACATGTATTAAATTGAATTATTTTGAATTCACTTATTTTCATTCTCTTTTGCCTTAGTGTGTGTTGCTACTTTAAGTCTCATCTATTTTCAACATGGCCACAGAAAATTTTACTTTGATCCTTTCACCTTGTCTCACAATGATTCTTTATATTTGAATCAGTTCTTTTAAATGCTTTGCCCATCAAGGACTGAAGCCTAGTTTCATTACAGATTTCTGCAAAGACTTGTTTTGATTCATGTGTCATGTTAGTCTCATCTGTTCAGGGCAGAACAGGATACATGAAAACTGACATCCTGTTTTGGGGGCTAAACTGGCTGCGGAGAAAAATCACTTTATACTCATATAAGTTTATCTGCTACATAATGGCTTCTTCCAAAAACTGGGTTTCCACAGGGGACTACTGCTAAGAACTAGATTTGTATGCAAAGGAAATTATATTGTTCTTCTTTTAGAGATAGTATAATAAAACTGAAGCTAATTTGCTTGCATTAATATAAAGTCTGAGTAAGCAAAGAGGTACCTAAGGAGGTGTAAAGAATTTAGTCTTATAATCATAGAGGACTTGTATGGGAAAAAAAAAGAAAAAGAAAAAAAAAAAAAAAAGGAATAATTTTATTTAGAAAATATAGAAATATAGAAAAACTGGAGAAATAAGGGACTGAAAACCTGAAATTTTTATTGGCAGTATGGCAAGAGTTATTCAATACCAAGATTGATTCCAGCTTGTAGAGAGGCAAATTTGCATGTAAAATTATATGCCTAATGCAGCAGTTGTATTCTGTACTTGGAAATTTGCTCAGCATCCTAAACACAGTAGTCTGATGCTGCTTTAGATGACTTGAAGTATGACTCCCAGATGTTCTTTAGCTACCATTTTAGCTACTTATGTATGGTGTGACATGTATGCTACATTCATGGAGACTTCTTAATCTACTTAAGTCTTCTTAAATGCTATTAAACCCCTTTATCTAGTATTTAGGTGCAAGTATGGACATTTGAACTAAGAAAGGAATGAAGCTGCCTGTAATTGCTGTTCTAGCAGGACTAAGGCCTCTAACTGTTCCGGGGTCGCACCAGTCAGACAGGAGGAAGTGTTGACTCAAATACCTCAATGTTGTTAACCATAAGTTTAATCAGTGAAGCCCATGTCAAAGTGTCTAAGTTACTGTTGCAGTAGAAATAACAGTAGTTTTCAGAAGTGTAAGAAAGAGCATTTAGTTTTATTTGACAAGTTCTGCTGTATCTCATTTACTTTCCAGGTACTGCTCCAGGAAAGTATGAATAATCATCTTACAGATGCCTTCTTGAGAGCATTCCACCTAATGGTATGTGCCTGTGCTCTAGAAACTGAATCATGTCATTGGACTCATGCCTAGCCAATTACATTTGAATGCTAAATTTAGATCAAAACCTGGTGATGAGCCCACCTCAAGCCTTAATTCTTTAGCCAGATCTTATGCATCCAAGTTACTAAAACTGGATGCATGAATTTTATTCAGCTAAAAATTTCTGTGATAAATTTCATCATTAATAAATGATAGACCACCTAACAGACAAAAGGTCATGTACTTCACACAGTATAGATAATGTTTACATTCTTCCATTTCTCATAAAATATTTTGGTTTATTCTTTGTATTTTAAAGCAGTTAAATGGTAAAAGAAGTCACTTAGGAAAGCAAGACTCACAGGACCTTAATTAATTAATAAGTTCAGATTTTTATCTAAAATTTATTGTATCTATGGATGACATCCAGAGAGAAGGTACTTTCAAAGTAATGGATAATTTTTAATGAATCTGTCAAAAATAAAGTGTTAAGATGGAAGTAGTTTAGGCTTTTAGTTCCATTTATTTCCTAGCTCATTACCCGTTTTCTTAAGCTGGTAGGTATAGTGTTTAGTGAGGTCTTCACACAGTGGAAATAAAATTGAATTAGTTGACAGAGTTGATTTACTTGGAGCAATTTTAAACTGTGTATTAAACAAATAAAGAAAAAGGATTAAAATGCACTTTCCTGTGTTTTTCAGATCTACTTTAGTGCACAGCACTAGTAATTACTTGATTAAAATCAAATCTGACATGTTGATAATATTTTAATTAGTAATACTTCTATGACTTGCTGGGAGGTGACATGCTAATTTTGGCATGCAGCTTGAGAGACTGGCTGGGAAGCAGATGGAGATAACTTGCAGAATGGTCTCCCTCCTGCCGTCCATTTTTATGATCTGTGGTAAAATGAAGCTTCGTTGGTAGGGATGGAAAAGGTGGTACGAATTATCATTCTCAGAAAATCATGGTCAAGCTTTGCCTTTCTGGTTTACCTCAGAATTTATCAGCACAACAGAAATCTATGGAACACCTATATTGCTAAGAATGTTTATAGAATCATAGAGTAGTATTATTTGGAAGGGACCTTTAAAGATGGTATAGTCCAATGCCCCTGCAATGAACAAAACATCTTCAACTACGTCAGGTTGCTCAGAGGCCTGTCCAGCCTGATCTTAAATGTTTCTAGGAATGGGGAACTGTAGTGGTGTGCTTTGTAATCAACTTTGTATTAATGGTCTGTTCCATGTACCCTCACAACTTTTGTACTTGGTTGTACCCCTCTTCTACCCCTCCCCTCCAAGGGCAAGACTGTCCTCTGGAACCCTTCCCAAGTCCGAGAATAGTCTCTGAGGGGCCCAAGGTGATAGGCCCTGAGACAGAGAATCCTCCT
>VYXF01012162.1:131674-160421 GCA_013397295.1 Polioptila caerulea | reverse complement strand
GTGCCACATTGCGACCCACCGGATCGGCTGAATCTGGCAAGCAGCAGAGGAGCCGTACCGAGACCTGTAACGGGGCCAGGATTAGCCGGGGCAAGTTCTGACATAACGGTCCCGAAGGAAAATTTACAAGGAGCCTACCACCTCTCTGGGCCACCTGTTCCAATGTTTCAACACTCTCTTTTAAAATGTTATTGCATATATATAAATCTATCTTATTTTATTTCAAAACCATTACCTCTTGTCCCATAGCAAAAGGCCTTATTAAAAAGTTTTTCTCATATTTCTTATAAGCCCCCTATAAATACTGAAAGGGAACAATATGATCTCCCCACCTCCTTTTCTCCTGGTTGAACAATCTCAACTCTCTCAGACATTTTTCATACAAAAGAGTTCTATCCATCTGTTAATATTTGTGGCCCTCCTCAGGACTCCAACATGTCTTTCCTGTTTTGAGGGCCCCAGAGCTGGATGCAATATTCCAGGTAGGATATCCCCAAAGCAGAGCAGAGCAGAGCAGAACAGAGTAGAGCAGAGGGGCAGAATCCCTTCCCTCACCCTGCTGACCACACTGCTTTGGATGTAGTCCAGGATACAACTGACTTCCTGTGCTACAAGTGCACTTTGCCAGCTTGTATCCACCTTTTCATTCACCAACATCCCCAAATCCTGTAGTCCTGCAGGACTGTTATCAATCCCTCTGTCCCCCAGCATGTCCTGATACTTGAGTGTACTTGGATACTTGACCCAGGTGCAGAACCTTGTACTTGGCGTTGTCAAATCTCATGAGATTCCCATGAGGTGTTCCTGCGATGGAAGACTAAGAGATTGGGATTGTTCAGCCTGGAAATGAGAAGGCTTTGTAGTAACAACACTTCTCCTCTCCTTGTTTTCAAGATCATTTAAGAGGTATGTTTATAGATGCCTTGGTTAGATGTAATAGGTTTTCTCTGTCTCCGCTGAGGTATTAGGCTCCTTCATCTCAGTTCGGAGGTGAGATCTTTGCAGATGAAGTTTACTTTCCGCTTGGAAATTTCAAGCATGATACAGGCTCATAACTATTATGAAATGCCCCCATTATATAATGATAATTTACATTTTTTGTCAATTGGAATTATTTCCCACTTATTTTATGGATGTAAATTATTTTCCTTTAAACTATTTGTTTTCATTTGTTCTGCAAAGTATATTATTATCTTTCCTATCCCCTACTACCCCCTCTACATTTACATTCCTATTTGTAATAAGTTATGTATACATTCATGAGCTGGCTCTTGACTGTGTTTCTGTTAGAGGTAAATGACAGAGTGGAAACATGTTTAATGGAATAAACTACTCTATTTCCAAAAAGGACTATTAGAAAATGACAGGCATTTGAACATAAGCCAGTCTGGTTGAAAGTAACTAGGTATAAGGGCCAAATTAAATTCAAGAATTCTATGAAGCTAAAAGAGTACCTAAGATACTAGGGATACTTAAAGTACTAGGGAAAACAGTCATATTTCATCAGACTCAAAATAACTGGTAACTCCAGAGGCAAGTATAACAGAGGAATTGAGGTAGGTCAATGTTTCTCATTAGACTTTAGTTAAACTACAATTCCACTGCAATATAATTGTTTAGGAACAGGCCTTAAATAATAGTTTTGCTAGCATTAACTTTATACATTGAAGTTAGGTACTGTAGAGACTTCACAGTGGCCTTCAGCATGGCCACACAGAGAAAAGAATTGCTCTTGCTCTGATGCCAGCCCAGCAAAATTGTAGAAGTAAACAAGACAGTGTTGATAGAAGATGTCACTCTAACAGTAGCATAACTTTTGGCTGTGGGTTTTTTTTTCTGTATGGTGTGCTGAATCCTTGAGCAATTTAAGGGAACAGGCATGATATAATCTAATAAAAGCAATTGAATAGATAGAAAATGGAGCCCATTCTGGTTAATTTTAGTCAGAAATGTCTGAAGAGAACAATGAACCACAGACAAAAAAGAATAATTTTTTGCTGTTTCAAAAGTGTTACAGGAAAAAGAGTGCTACATTGAAACTATTTTGTGTTAGAGGTTTTATACACTAACAGAATATAAAACCTATAATGTATTATTTTCATAGTTGATTTACTTAGGAAATCTAAAAATATACAGATAAAATCTGCAAAATGTATTCTTAAAATGATGACTATGACAACACAGTTAAAAAATAAACATGTCATAGAATTTGACTTAGTATGCTTATTTTAACTGATATCTTTGTAAAATAGGAGCTCGTTCATAATGCAGATATTTTACAAATAAAATTTGTATAGCAAAAAAAAGAGTTCAGCATTCTATTAACAAACTCTTTTTATTGTCTGGCCTCTTAAAATTAGCTAAGTGCTATTCCAAAAAGAAAAAAGCCATCATATGATATGAATATTAATATAGAGTAATTTTAAGTATTTGCCAGACAAAGTTGAGATGGATTTGTAGCTTCTCAGTTTCACTGATGAAGAATTATTACAACTATCAGTAACTTAAATTGAGAATGAATCAAGTTAAAATTAAAACCACTTTTAATATAAAATAAAGGGAGTAAAATCAGCTGTAGGGAAAGAAACTTGCCATAAGCATTTAAATAGTAAACATTAGGGAATATTCTTGATATTATTGATTTTTGAATAGAGCTAGAGGTACCTTGCCCATTTTGCTGTTAAATAGAGAAAGAGCTGTTGAAAACATATTAAATATTCAAGAAATATATCAAACACATTTATTACATTAACTACATTAAATCCATTATGTTATTTATTTTTGACAATTGGTGTTTAAATACATTTAATCTTACATATACGTATGAATATATGTATGTGTCTGTATGCATATGTAAACATATACCTTTTTGTGTATGACATTTGTATCTCTCAAATATATTAGCACAGAAGCCAGCTAGGAAATTTCTGATGGAAGTAAACTCAACAGAAGGAAAAAAAAATACTTGTGTAAGGACTTAAAGAGAATAGTTGCTTGTCTCAAACACTGTTCAGGCCACAGAAGGAGGTTGCCATGAGATAAGCACAGAAGGGAGTGATGGGATGGTGCTGATTCCAGGCCTGGCAGAGGTGAGATCTGGTTAGCACAACCTGGGTACTGCAGACAGACGAACATTTTCACTGTGGCAAAATTTGTAAAGAAGCAACTGCTCACATGCACATCAGTCAAACAAAGATCAACCCAAGTTATGGGACAGAGGGCATCTGTGTCTCCACCCTGCCACCCCCCCAAATATGCCTTCTTGGATACCTGGGATTTGGACTGTAAACTAAGCCATCTTGACAAGAATTGAGATGAGATGAGATGAAAGTGATACAATTGTCCAGGTGTTTCCTCAGACTAAAGGTGTGGTTAACGAACCTGAGGGAGAAGAATGTATCACTAATAAGGGACAAAAAGAATGAGAATTTACAGGCCACAAGAAAAGCCATCTCAGCAGCTGTGCTGAAATCAGCTCAGAATGGGTAAAAGGTAATTCCAGCTGAGGGAGACCACAATCACTAATCACTGACTTGGGAAACCCTCGGACTCAAAAGAAATGAAAGAATGAGCATATAGACTGATTAACATTACAGTTGGCAGAATAGTTTAACCAACAGAGTAATAAGTATTAATCCCTCTATTAATTAAAATGTATAAATAGTGAAAAATTTTGAACAGCCTTGGGACCCTCTACCACCGATAAGCCCAGGGTGAAGAAGAACCAATGGGACATCATTAGATCGATGGATGGTGACTATTACTGCTTAATCCATCTGTCGCTCTCCTCCCGCAACATATTTTACTTTTATCTCTCTACCTCACATCATTTAGTTAAATAATATCCATGCTATTGACTTCATCATATGGCCTTGTTTGCACCTTAATTCAGGCAGAGGCACTTCTCAGAAAATGATCTTAACAACCTGATCACTGAATTTTCTTGACCTGTTATGTCCAATATTACTGAAAACATTCATTTTTGTCTGGAGGAACCAATGCACCTTGAAAGACCAGATGATAGTTAACAGTAGGTCTATTAGCATGTCTAATAAGGATAAAATTCTTGGAAAGAGTATTTAAGATTGTTTAATTGAAGCATAGAGTGTATTTACTAAATTTATTGGGGACAGAACAATATAATTTTTAGATTAGATGCATCTAAATAAATTATGAAACAAGAAAGAAAAAAAAAAAGAACAAAACATCAAAAATATTTAAGCAAGAACTGCTTGGATAGGAAGAAGAAAAGGGCCAATAATAATGTCAAATATTTCAGCAAAAGGAAATTCACAGTACCTGTGAAGAAATAAGTCCATGCATGAGTACATGAGTACTGGGAAGCAGCTGGAGAACAGAAGAGTTTGATGATCAGAAAATTGAAAATTAGCCCGCAATTGTTTATTGCAGAAGAGGCGAGCAACTTCCCAGACTCCATTAGGAAGAACATTGCCAGGAAATTGTGGAAGTTAATTACTCCCCTTAACTCAGCACTGGAGAGGCCAGATCTGGAGTGCTGTGTGCCAGTCTGAGCTCCTCAGTAGGAAGGAGACATGGACATAGTGGAATAAATCTTGCAAAGGATCATGAAGATCATTAAGGACTTCAAGTGTCAGACATGTGAGGAGAGGCTGAAAGAGCAAGGACTGTTCAGCTTAGAGAAGAGAAGGCTTGAGGAAATCTTACCAACGTGTCTAAATACCCTGCTGGGGATGTGAAGAAGAAAACCATCACTTAGTGATATTCAATGAATGGAAAAGACACAAATTTATATAGAAGAAATTATGTGCAAGCACAAGGAAAAGCTTTTTATTAACTGTAAAATAGTCAAACACTGATCCAGATTTCCTAGAAAGGTTGTGGATACCCCCTTTTTGGAGATATCGATAATTCAAATTGGACACAGCCCTAAGTAGGTGTGAGTGTAGTCCTGCTGTAATTGATCCTACTCTTAACAGGAACTCTGGACTAGAAGAATTCCAGAGGTTCTTTCTTACTTGAACAATTCAATGATAGTGTGCAGTATAATCACATTTTACCACAAGAAGCACTAATTTACCCTGATTTCAGCAGCTTCTCTAGCTATGCCTACCACACTATTCCAATGGGTGAGATGACATTGATGAGACAGATATCAATCTCTCTAGAGACTGATATCTCTAGAGACATGTTTTAGTTCTTATTTATTTTATTTTATAGTTTGATTTTGTGTAGAAAGCATCAAAATGAAAATGTTTTTTTGTTTTATTCTTTGAAAAACTGAGAATATTAGTACCCTTTCTTCTTTTCAAAAAGGCTCAGTACTCAATGCCAAGTCACACTGTGATTTTTTACTTAGATGAAATTCATGCTGAGCATTCTCAGTTTGCCCAAAAACACTCAAGAACTTTCACAACAAATACAGTGTAAGCTGTAACTAAAAGGAATGTGGCTGTGCTGTCAGTTTGATAAAATAAAGATAAAAACAGCGGTAATGCCCAGTGTTTCTAACTGCCCATTGAGTCTTTTTTGCAAAACTTTTGTACAAACTGAAATAGAATCTTTCTGTCATATGCATTAGTTTAAGGCTATGTGACTTTGCTGTCACAGTGACACAAATGAAATTAAATTGCTGAAATGGTCTTTGCCTGAAATGGACAATAGAGAAGTATATATACATATATATATGAATCTTTCTTCTCTATTTCATATGAAATTAAAAATAAAACTTATTTATTTATTTATTTATTTATTTTTAGCCTAAGAAAATTGTCTGGTATGCGTTATTAGAATTATATAATAAACCATACCTACAGTATTTCTTTCAGAAAAAAACCCTAAAGCTTACCTGCTGTAGGTTTGAGAATATTCTTATTTTGAATCTTTTTTCAAGATAAAGCTATTATTTCTACTTGAAATGAGAAACTCTGGAAATTGATTTAGTGACATTTTAGGAATTTAATAAAAGTTAAGATTTTAATGTGAAAATGTATTTATTTAAAGTTCGAATCCTGTCTAAATTAGAAGTAAACATGTTTTCATCCCACCTCCCCCAAAAAATCTGAAAATTCAAAATAATTAAAAAGCTTAAAAATACATAATTTTCCTGAAATGTCATTTATTGTGTAGGTGCTGGATATGTGCAGCACAGTTGACATTCTTACCAATTTCCTGGCTATAAAGACAAAATGTCAACTGTGCCTGAAATACTTCGGCCTGGAGGGTTTCCAAAAGGTCCTGGAAGCTTTGGAGCTCGTTGCTGCAAATATGTATAATGTCAATTTTTTATCCAAGCTAACACTTCAGATTAACTTTAAGGAATTGGCACTTCTAGAAATAATTAATCTTGTCATAAAATGTACTTCAGCAACTGATCAACTGTTTGAATTCTGTTCCTGACTGTCTGCCTCAGCTGTGAGGAGTCAAATACAAGTAGCTCTAGGAGAGACTATGCTGAGGATGGTTAAAAGTACCTGGGAGAAAGACACAGATTTCTTGACAAAAACTGAATGTTCTGGAACCAGCGGATCACCAGCCGTATTTCTATAGTATCAGTGACAATGGCAGTTTAAAATTTCTGAAAAAATAGAGACTATTAAATCAGTGCTGTAACTGCACTACTTCAAATCGTTTTGCCCAGAAGGCAGAAACATGGTTATACCTAATGTTTTTGAGACAGTCTTTAAAGCTTCCACAATTACTATTTTATGTGAAATGTGCCTGAAAACAACTGATTGCACAAACTGTGACATTTTATCATCTGTTCTTCACATCCATTATTTGCTTGGCAGACATTTAAAGCTAACATTGGTAGCTGTAAAATATATATGGCAAATCCTGAGGTTAAATAGACATAAATATAACCTATGTATAGGACCCTCATAAAGCAAAGCAACACTGAGCACACACAGACTCAATGTACGTAAGAACCAGTCAAAAGAGATAATATAGAAAAAAAGAAACATAGCAAGAGAAAAGGTGTACCAGAAGGACCAGTCATGCAGACTGTGCTTGGAGAACATGACAAAAGTTGCAAATGCTACAAAACTAAGGAGCATTGGCAATGTGACAAGACTTTAGAACATTGTTCATGGAAAATAGGGCAATACAATTGAATTCTGGAAAAAGGAATACATTTTACTGCACTAAAAGGTAGCTCTGGCTTGTGAAATGTCAGTGTTTTCTTGAAATTTGGTGTCCATGAGTTGAGGAAAAGAAAGGATTTACAAGTCCTAAGAACCACAGAATAGTAAAACCAAAATTAAACATAACTATGAAGAAAGCACAGACTGCCATTTAACATGCTAAAGATGTTCCTAGTAGATCACTGGTTGCACCTAGAGAAGGAATATTCTACAGGTCCCCTACCATATTCATCAAACCTCTGATGTCTAAATTATCCCAGAACATATGTAACAGCTCTGGGTGGATTGAAAAATCTGGACCTCCAGCTCTTTAGGCAAAATCAGCAATACCAACAGCTCCATCAGGAGAAGTAGGGAGCATGAAGGTATCATAGGGTGTCAAAACAACATGTCAGCAGATATGCGAGGTGCTGTGTTCTTAACTAGTTTCAGTTACCAGGCTGATTTAAGTTTAATTCCCAGAAGAGCTCATTACCATACTCTAGTTTGGAGCATTTAAATTACTATCATGTAATTGAATAATAAGGAAAATAAACACATATAAAATTATAGTAAATACAGGAATTTCAGAATTCCCTAAAAATCACCTTGTCAATAAGTCTATGAAGGCATATTGCAGTAAAAAAACAAAAAACACTCCAACTAACAAATCCTACCCCAAAACCAAAGTGACCTAATGGGTATTACACTTAGCACTTTAAAGACAAGCTTTAAAGCTATTCAGATTGCTTTTTTCTCACTTCATACACCAGACACGATGCCTAAATTTATAATCAGTTTTGTCAACTATTTATAGACAGCTAGGAATTATTCAAAGTGTCCTCATTAAATGTTTACCCATCATCTCTGTTAAATATGCTTCCTTTTGCCCATATTAATAGGAGCATTTGACATCATCTCAGTATTTTGAGAAATGCAAAGCAATTTGTAATGAGAGCAAAAATACTGAAATCAAGACAGGAGCTCAGATATCATTAGCTTTCTTTTCAAAATGCAATTATTATTTTTCCATCATAGGTAAGGTTTTATCATTCACAGAACCATGGAACTGCTAATGTTGGAAAAGACCTTGAAGATTTTCAAGCCCAACCATTAGCCCAGAACTGCAAAGCTCACCACTAAACAATGTTGCTAAGCGCCACAACTACAGGTCTTTTAAATAGCTGCAGGAATGGGGAATCAGCCACTTCACTGGGAAGCCTGTTCCAAAATTTGGCAACTCTTTTGGGGTAGAAATTTTTCCTTATAACCAATCTAAATCTCCCCAGGCACAACTTGAGGCCTGTTATTTAATCTCATCATGGAACTTGCTACCTGAGAAGAGACCAATCTCCATATCACCATGTTGGTCAGAGCTTGATGCCAAGGTTCTGGGTTCAATACCTGTGTGGGCCATTCACTTGAGTTGGGCTTGATGATTCTTGTGGGTCCCTTCCAATTCAGAAAATTCTGTGGTTCTGAATTCTGTGATTCTGCACCTCCTTCTCAGTTGTTCTAGAATGGAATAAGGTTTCCCCTGAGCCTTCTTTCCTCTGGCTAAACAACCCATCAGCTGGTCATCATAAGACTTGTGCTCCAGACCCTTCAACAGCTTTGTTGCCATTTTTTAAAAACACTCAAGCACCTCTAAGTTTACTTTGTAATGAGGCGCCCAAAGCTGAACACAGTTGCCTATATCCTCATAATCTGATAACTATGTTTTCATTACTCCTGTACCCAATATGGCCTTTAGCTATCACATTAGCCCCCAGTTCTTGTCTTTTCACAAACAGCAGGTCCAGTGGGGTACATCCCCTGGTTGAGTCATTCACCAGCTGTGTCTGCAAGTTATCTTCTTTATGGAAGCAATTTTGATGCAGGTTGTAGGGCAACTTAAGTTCAGCAACACTTCCAACCTAGATGGACTTTTATGTTTGTTATTGTTCAGGTTCATTTGCAAAACTCTGTGCCTATGCAGTCATTGCACTGTTCAGTGATGCATCTGCTGTGCCTTGCAGGAATTTACTGCCATTGCCCCCAACTGCTTGAGTCAACACTTTCAATCAGGTAGAGAAAAGATAGGGAACCCTCCATACCACGTGTCCTGTCTGCCTGTCCAGCCTGTCCAAGCAAGAAGGCAGAGTGTGATTCTAGTAATCTACCTTTCAGGCTCCCTGATGCTCCTCAACTTAGTCAACTCCTCCTTGACATCTGGTACTAAGCAGAGGATTTCCTGTGCCAGGACCCTTGTCCCTCAGGTGTGCTTGCTGCTGCATGTCCAGTGCTGGCGAGAAAGCAGACACATCCTGCAGCTGAGATCCCGGGTGTGCAGCGTGCTCCCACCGGAGCTCTGTCTGGGCTGCTACATCAGTCACGGTGGTACAGAGCTTACAGACACCATGGCTTCGTGATGGGCAGATGCCATTGCTCCCTGGTCAAGCTGGCAGGGCTGCAGCACTCTTCCTGCGTGCCCTTCCATGTGAACTGCTGCACAAATGGCTGCTCCATGCCCTGGCTTACACACTGTGCCTGTTTGCCCACCCTGTTCGTGGCACTCCTTGCTGCCAGGTGTCATGGGCTGCAGTGTAAAATGTAATCGGGGTGTGTTTTTCTATTACCATCCCTTGGAACTATGTAATCTCTCAACAACTCATCTGATAAAGAATAATCAAGAGCAATTTCCTTATCACTCCCTTGCCCCCTCCTCCCTCCAAGGATAGGTCTTCTGTTAATGGGCCATTAAGTCCCCTGATAAACTTACATCATCCCATTGGGAAATGCTAAATCCGGGGTGGGGGAGCCAAGCCCCTCTATCTGGATAAAAAACCCAAGAATTGAGACATCAAACAGCCCCTTCACTGGACTCTCAGAGAAAGGACTGCAGCCACCACTCCAACTGGACTGCTCCAACAGGACACTTCAACAAAATGTCAAGTTGTATTCGTACTCTGTCAGTGATTTTACCTTTTTTTTTCTTATTGCATGTTTGCTTTTGTTTCCTTTTTTTATTTTCCTTTTTCCTAATAAATTGTATTTCTGACTTGAACTCTCCCACTGGTTTTGCTTTTCAAACCAGAACACCAGGCTACCTAAGGGTTTTTTTATTAATGAAGAGGCCTGGCCACCATTGCTTCTGGCCTGCTCAGGTCTGTCAGCTGCTGTTGCACAAACTGGGGGCTCCCAGTTTCTTTCTTGGCTGTCCCTGAGGTTGCTCCAGTTCAGAACTCCCCAGTTCACCATGGCAGAGTGCTCTGCTGTGGGCCACGCTGACACTGGATATGTTTGTGTTTGCAAATGAGCAACTAATGCTACAAATAAAGATTACTTGTGTTTTTATACTTAACCAGAAAATGATTATTACATGTAGTAAATGAGGTAGGTGTATGAAGTAAAATTTAAACCTTTTTTTCACCAAATAGAAATCTGCTAATATGGAGATCACAACTAGCAGAGAAATTTGACCAAAAAAAAAAAATTGGCAACAAAGAAATGGTATATCCAGTAGGAGTAAAATATGCCTTTCCTTCACTAGATTCTTGTAATATTTTTCCTTTCACACACTGTCATCCTTAAAAACCTGGATATATTATTATATAATCCTTAAAAATCTGGATATATTATTAGCAGACACATTGAGATAAAGCACTGTTTGAAACTGAATAGAATTCTATTTATTGAAAACCTTGAAATAAAAGGAATTGTTAAAAAATCTGCCATTTTTCTTTCTTTGTCCTTCCTGTGCTTTCCGCTTAGGTCTGAGTTCAGAGACTCTCAGGGTCTTACTGTACTGGAAAACAGTCAGTCCCCAGGAAGATTTCTTTTACCTTTTTATTTCTGTTGTTTCTTTGTTTGTTTGTTTCCTAGCTTTTTTCTCTCTGTCTTTCTTTGTGTGATTCCACATTACTTTCATCTCATCTAACTTTCTGGATTTCTCCAGACTACTCATCATAATTTGGCTACAGACAAATAGCAATAACTTTTTCCTTCTCTGCAGTTTCTTTTAATTCATAAAGTATTTTCCAACAATAAGACAAATAGGTGGTTGCCATATGCTTTGAACAGAACACAAATAAAAGACATGCAGTAAATACCAAAGAAATCAGTTATATCATACACCTCAGTTAGGAAGTTCTTATCAGACTATGTGTAGGAACATGAATTAAATCTTTCACTAAAATAGTCACAGTAACATCCTCTCCTCAAAGTCTTTAACAACCTTCCTGGTAAAATCTGTGGTAAAATCTAAAAGTATTGGGGAAAAAAAAAAATCAAAAAAACCAATGAAAACCCCAAGCAAAGCAAAAAATAATAAAAATAAAAGAACCATGGCTGACAAAGCTAAATATTTAAACTACTTAAATGCTTATACTTTAAAAAATATTTTAACTTATGTGAAACCTGATTAAGCCATTAATTAGTTTACTATGGCGTAAAATCTTCTGTCATTACCAGAAAAGAAACACTTTAAGCCTAAAAAATGTGTCGATGGTTAGGTGAATTCCATCTGACTGTAGACAGAATATTAAACTCTCTAATGTTTTTTTTTTTTCCTGTTAAACTTAAGAGATTTGATACACTTTTTGGATTTAGATATAAGATCCAGTGGATTGTAGTATCTCTCATTAGACTATTGTATTCTTTGTAACAGCTACAGAACTGTCTGAAATGTTTCCAACCATTCAACTTTGTCGGCTGCAAAGAAAGATGTTTCATGAGAACTTTGGTTAGGTCTCGGAGCTGATGCAGTTGTGAATCAATTCAATAGTGAAACAATGTATCAAAAAGTAATAAAATGAATTATTTATCTTTTTTGTGTTTAGATTAAAGCCTGAACATCTGTATGAATTTAGGCAACTTGATGAACTTCTCAAAATCTTGCTCAGCTCTTTCTAAACCTGAAAGAGTCCTGCACAGAAAAACGTTTCTATAAGTTTTCCAGAAATTCACGGCAACTTGTGACCCAAGCTGAACCCAAGTTTATTCTCACACCAGCAATCTTGACACATAAATTGTGTAATGGTCAGAATTGGAAATTATACACATTTTCAGTCCATACAGGAAACAACATTCAGGCTGCCTCTTCTGGACTTGAGGAAGCCAGATGAAAAAAATCTGTTTCCTCATGTAAGGAATTAATCAATAGCGTAATATGTATTACAGAGGAAGATGAAATTTTAGTAAAATTCCCTGATCCCTCTATTTTAGCAGGAACTTGTATCTAGAGCTAGCAGACTTGGCAAAGCCAGAAAACAAAATGATCAAGGGATCAGCTTGACAACATGTGGCTCATCATTTCCCATTTCAAAAGTAAATGGAAAGAATTTATCCGTTTTCTCCACAAGTCTATTTATTAAGAGGCAAGCTGCTTATTGAGGAAAGACACTTTCCCATGCGCAGTATGTGGAAAAAAAAAAAAAAAAAGGGAAAAATTCTTTAATTTTTAATGTAAACTCATGGAATCTAACTGGATGCCTGTATGTTTGTGTGTAAATGTGCAAAAGTGAGTTCTTGAACTTTCGAGGGGAAGCCTGATACTTTCTAGCTGTTCCTGGTATGAACTTGCTGCAAATTTTGAAAACATTCAGATGAAACAGAAGTGAATCCTCCATTCTATAGAGACAGGAGACAAACCCCCTCAAAATTACATAACTGAGAACATTTGTTAGTGAAAACCAGGAACTTATGTTCCAGAAAGAAAGTGCTACAAAAAATAAGGAATACTGAAACAAAGAGGAGGCTGAGGAAAGAAGTCCAGAAAAAATAAGGGGAAGGTCCTAGCTGTAGGAAAGCACTCAAAATTGGAGAAGGTCCTGGAGACAGGAAAGAAGCCTGGAGGCAAATGTCTGACCTTGGCTAGTGATGCCCAGGGCGGGTAATTACCAGCAGCTGCACAGCAGGAAGTAACAGAACTTTATGCCAGACCTTCCCAGAGTAACAGAGATGTTCCTGCAGGGAAGGGAAGCTAACATCTATCGAACTAGTTTATGATCTCTAAAGTATTTTTCAACCTACATGATTCTATGAGTCTATAAGCTTAATATTGTGGGAAAGAGAGGCAAATAACCAAGCAGAATGAAAGGTCTTTTGTTTATTTTCTATAATAAATTTGCTTGACTAAATAAAGGTTTGTTAGCTCAGGGACTCATCCCATATCTTCTGCCATCTATACTGACCTCCAAATCACAATCTTTTTATTTTATATTCTCTCTCTTCTTATAAATATTTTGGCAAACACATCCCAGTATACAAATACTAAACCAGAAACGTGTAAGACCTCTATTAGTGTATCCAAAGTCTTCATAACTAAGGCTTTCTCTGAATGTTTAGAATAATTTTGTCTATCCTTTTAAAATTGGGCTGGCAACAGTTGTTGGGAAGGATAAATTAAAAAAATGGAATATTTGTTTTCTTTCTGTCCAACTCCAAACCAAGTAGCTGAGAAATTTTTCACTTCTACTTGCTACTTAAGGAGAAGATTTTTGTGAAATTCCTGAATAGGAACAGGTCACCACTCCTGACTTTAAATTACTTATTCCAATCTGTTCCTCAGGACATCACAACAGAAAAAAGAAGTCACGGACTCAATCTACAAGTAATCCCATAATGGACCAGTCTACTGTGATTTTTTGCAGACAATGAAATGTCTAGTGTTTGACTTGCTGCTTACAATTTAGAGTTGTTTTTATTCCTTTCAGCATGGTGGATGATATAGGAAAATTACTTGCCTAAAGAGAAGTTATTACCCAAATTGTAGCAATTGAGTGAAATAAATACTGTCGGAACTTTCTCCCTCATTCACCATCACTTCTCTTCATAGAAAAATCTGTGAAGCATAATTCTGAGCATAATGTCTCTAGAGAGTTCATTTTTATTATTTCTTTGTTGTTGCTGATGTCTTGCAATCAAATAGTCAAATGTTTATTTGAGAATAGAACAAGTAATACATACACCAAACACAGAACTTCACCTCTCCTCTGAGAGAACATGGTAGAAAAAGATTTAACGTCTTCTTCTTAATTTTAATTGTCATTAAAATGACACAAAATATTCCTAGTATTCCTCTCTTTCCCTGTCCCCCCACTCCCAGTATTTTCTAGGGTTAAAATAGGTGTCTGCTGTCACTGTTGTTGTTACTATTAAGGGTTTATTTTGACCAATAGAGAAAAGGCATCAGTTGTAGTAATGCAGTTATCTCACAACTCCAGAAATATAATTTCAGAGTTTTTTGAAAGTACTGTCTTTTCTTGTCTCTTCTCAGAAGATTGCTGAGGAGAAATGCTCATTTACCAAAGTGACTGAAAAACACTGTCACTCCAAATCAACACAGCCATTTAATGAAAATGGGCTTTTCAGTAATATAATAGATGCTGCCAAAGCAGTGATCAAAGAGAGAAGAAAGGGAATGAACTAAGGAACACGAGCTGTTAGAAACTTCAACTGTGTTTTACTAAGCTGTCTGCCAAAAGATGATATCTGCCCTGTTGAATAATTTCCTTCGCCAGCTTCAGCTACTTGCAAATCTTTTCTCTTTTTTATTCGTGGACCACATGTTGGCTAATAAGGGGAAAGGTTTAATTCCCATCATCTTAAAATGAGTCATTAATACAGAAGCATTTTTAAAAGTAGTGTTCAAATGATGTTCAAAGAAGATTTTTTAAGTTTTGTCTTTTAATTTTTTTCCTTCTGAAACTAGTGTTCCATCTTCCAAATTCATTAATTAATATGAGATTTAACTTTAGATTTCTATATTAAATAGCTGCTTACATGTTTAACCTTTTCTTCTAGAGTCTTTTATGATAAGGTCCAATATTTAATTTTTTTTTTTCATCCTGATTTAGAATTAAAATCTGAAATATGCATTTATTTGATTAAGTAATTTTACCCAATGGAACTCCATACCTTAGACTCTGACTGATACTAGATCATGGGGGAACATTTAAATCCGTAACAAAACTATCCAGAATTAGAATAACAATAAGAATAACAGTCTGGTGATTCAACAAAACAAAAACCTTTTTTGGGGTTAATCCAAGTATTTTTCTAATTTTGAAATAAAATATTTCATTAACTTGCCTAATTCTCTAATGAAAATTGTTTTACATGAAAATTAAAATACTATTTTCTTTTTCTTTTTAATCCATCATTTCTGCCAGCTACTTCTTTCTTTCTTCTCACTTGAGTACAAGCTAAAAACTTCTGGCTGACCAACACTGCATGTTTCAAAGAATAGTTCACTCACTAAATCATCATTGATCTTAAATATGTAATATTGGTGTACTTCTAAAGGAAATCTTATATTCTAGGGCTGATTAAATTTCTCTTAAAAACAATGAAGGAGGCCAAACATAGAAACAAAGTACTCCAAATTGTAAACTATAACATTATTTCATCTTGCTTTTGAAAAATCTAGTTCAGATTGCTCAGCATTTAAGTACTCTCAGCAAACTGTTTTCACTCAAATTTGTGACTTAAATTTTATCACATTGGTAGAGTATGTTGATTTTCCCTTTGATAAATAGCAACTTTCTGAGGGGGAAAAAGTTTTTTAAAAGAACCTGCTTTTCTCTGTACTTTTCTCCTGCCACGTGTAAGTAATTTCATTAACACTGCTGCTCTATTGTAAAATCTAAGTGAAATAATAAAATTGATTCATTTTGTTTAGAATATAAGTAATATATTCAGAAGCTTAAAATATTTTTTTCTTTGAAACACATACATGCCATTTATTTTTACCAGTGACACAGCTAAATCAGTGATCAAATTATATTTGTTAGAAAACTCTCAGTGGAGAGAGGATGAAAAAATATTCACAGTATTTTTCATCACATTCTGTCATTCTAACTTCCTAGAAAATCTGGCTCACACATACATAATTGATGCCCATCTTCGCAGGTGATAAAATCTCTTCTAACATCTTCAAGTTTGCGTGCATAATTGAAACTGAAGACTCTGCTTAGCCAACTTCATGGCAACGTTATCAGGAGCAAGAGGCATCTATGTAAGGGGAGGAATAAAAAAGATTTTTAAGTCCTTAAAATAAGTTTTTCCTCTCTTTGTCAAAAAATGTAAATGCTTCAGGGCAGTATTTTAATTCCTACTCAGAATTTTTCTAGGTTTCCTAGATGGAATTATTACCCCTGTCACAAATATATTTGCAATCATATTAACATCTTAATCTCAGTATTAAGTTATGAAGAAAACAATGTCTCTTTTATAAATGCAGTTCATTCTAAAGATGCTGAATCACAAATATCTTCTGTCCTCCATTTGTACTCCTGTCCCTTTCTCATTATTTTCTGACCATTATTTGTAAAGATATTGTTGTTCATTTAAATGCCTACTCCCTCATCTAACTCACTTCTGCTACAAAATCTACAAGTTTTGAATCTTTAAAAAATGTTAAAAGTAATAAAATATAAATTACTTCTCTTCAATATATATTAGCTTTTAATCTGTTTTATGGCTTTTAATTTTCAGAGTGTTTGGATGAAACTCACCCTCTTTCATTACCACAGCAGGACACTGTGAATATGTAGTTTTGATTTTTGTCTGATTCTCTTTAATCTGTCTCCAGTTGCCCCTCATATCTTCCACTCTGCGATATAGTGTATATTGGTAATCCTTAATAGACAACACATCCCTTCTGGTCTCCATAATACCCTGAGACAGAACACTGAGAAGTAACTTAATTTCTGTCAGAAAAGTGTCATTGTTTCAAATCTGGTCCTATAGAAAAAAACAGATGCTATCAAAGTCCTTGAAACTTGTTGCTGTCCACTTAGTAGCTGACAATTTGCATCAGAGGATTCCACTTGCAAGTGGTTAAGTTTAGGTTTACTGTAAACAGAAAATATGTAAGGAATATCCTTTTTTTCTAGACTCCCCTGAATCACTAATGGAAAAAGATTGTCAGTTTTGAAAAAGTAATTTTGAAATGAATGGTGCTGGCAAAGTCTTATATGACTGGTGTAGCCGAGAGTGTATCAATGAATGGCTCCACACTTGCAAGGCAACAGCTATTAAAAAGCCTTTAATTCAAACTGCAAGGAAAAGGTCTTAGGATGCATTGAATTTTCTCTTCCATTTGCCTCTGATGACCCCTGAGCTGCCTCTGATGTCAGTTTTATGTTGGACTGATCTTGTGATTTCTTACTGGATAAAATTTTTCAGTCTCTAAACCAAAAAAATTGAAAAAAATATGTTAAAACCATTTGTTTCTACATCACTAATGGCTCAGGACATCAGTCAGATACACACAGCCCAACTGCTCATTTTACTGCTTGGAATGGCAATTGAAGTTCAATGCCATATCTGGTATTGTCAGCCCTAGACTGCAACCCGTTTTTGTTGTGAATTACAGATTTGCTGATCAAAGCCAACACGGCACAAAGACAAAAACTAATCCTTTAATAAACAGACAATTTTTTTTAAAAAAAGAAAAATCTCCTGAATATTCTGTTTTATTCTTTCTGCTTGCCTCTTAACTTAGGGTTTCATATTTTATTCTTCACCTTTTGTTAAATATTTCTTTCTCCAGAATTTATGTCTACTCTGTAGATCCTCAATTTGCAATAAACTTTAGTGGACTTGACTCCATCATTAGTTGTAGTCTTTTACTTTCTGCAAGGGGGCTTTTCCTTCATGACAGTAGTTTTCTATGTTTCTCTGTTTATGTATGACAGTTCGGGCTATGAAGGGAAGGCTGCGATGCACTACTGCAAAAGCAGGAGTATTTGTGCTCTGGGGATGTGCATCTTCTCGAAATCAGTGCATATGAATAAAATGAAAGGGAATTAAAGTCCTCAGGGAATTACAATAGCCAGAATGACAAGCACTGAGATACCTAAACCCAGGAAACAAAAAACATCAGTGGTTAATGACCGATAATCTGCTCCTCAAACGAACAAAGATATCCAAGTGAAAATTACAGAGACTGCCACAAGGAGAGAATTTGAATTACACTACCTTAAACAATGAAGGGTCAAATTTAGCCATGTCTTGTAGCTGGATCACAATTTCTCTTAAATAGTTTCACCTAGATTTTAATGGGTTCTAATTAAGATAGAATGTTCAGATTTATATTTTTGTAAGTTTAGAGACAAAGTTTAAAAATTTGAAACCTGTACATAACATTTCAAATTTAAAATTTTTCTTTAGAGAATTCTTTTGAAACTCAATTTTAATAAAATAGAAATCTTATTTAAAAA
Organism: Polioptila caerulea; assembly: GCA_013397295.1. Classification (NCBI taxonomy): domain Eukaryota; kingdom Metazoa; phylum Chordata; class Aves; order Passeriformes; family Certhiidae; genus Polioptila; species Polioptila caerulea. The sequence goes on along the minus strand of VYXF01012162.1, from coordinate 142,111 downwards.
GTCTGGGATGAAAAGAAACATTCAGAATTTTCCAGGTTCACAATTCTGTGAATTATACATTTTTTTTAATAGCACCCTTGCTACTTTAAGGCTTTTTTCAGCAGTGAACATTAATTACAAAAATTACTACTACTTTAGTAAGTCAAAAAAATTAGTGCATTAATGAGTTCATTTCAACATTCAGTAGGGTTTCTAGAGAATTTTCGAACAAAATTATTATGCAAATTTGCATTCATTATTTGCTTGATTTTTGCTTATTTTTCCATTTTGTAACTATTATTTCCTCTGCCAAATATGTCTAAACTGGAATCTGGAGATCTTTTTTTAAAACTCTCCACAAACAAAAGCAGAAGGAAGATAACGGTTTCCTAACATTCCCAGGTGCTAGGAGGGAGTGTTCAGTGGGAAGAGTTGTTTGTTCATTTATGTGGGTGGATTAAAGGAGAATGAAAAACAGGGAGTCTCTGTGTGTTCCTTCTATACTGCATTTTAAAATTAATAGCACCTATAAATACTAAGGAGGAGACTTAATTAAATTAATCAAAGCTGAACAATAAATGTGTATGTCTGTACAAGTACATATATAAAAACCAGGAAACATAGCCACACTTGTGGTCACACAGAGACAGATTCATATGTTGAGTAAAGTTTCTCCTCTGCTGCTTGAGCTTGTTTGACAAACATCAATCAGTTTTAAAGTATTGAGTTTAGTTATAAGAAGAATGTATCACTGGCCTGATGGAAGTCTCATATCTCAGGAAGTGCTGAGAACTTTATGTGACCTGTAATGAAGTTGATATCAGGACAAGATATGGACTTATTCTGTAAACTCCATTTCTGCATGCATTCTGCACCTGCTTTTGGAATAGCATGATCCTCTTAGAAGAAAATTCAGAGTGTTAGCTTAAAGTTTATGAAGTTTCAGAAAAAATGTTGATGAGAGTATTACAGTGGCAGAAGGCATAAATGTTACAAGTCATATAGAATAAATATTTTCAATTTTTTAAAATAATTATTCCATATATTATTATTTCTTACCTAATTTTTATATTTTTAAGAGAAAAATAATATATTCTGAACAAATATTATGTTCAGGAATTCTCATCAATCTTGGTGTCTTTAAAATTCTAGAAATTAAATTTCTGTGGGTTTTTTTTGTTTTTGTTTTGTTTTGTTTTGTTTTGTTTTTTTTTGCTTTTAGGAACAAGAAAATCTTTTTAGTTCAGATTTAGTAACTGGCTTTTAAGTGATTTTTTTTTCTTTCTCTTTTGGTTAGAAAATTTCATTTCACTCAAACTGAACTTTAGTTCAAAAGCACTAACTTCCTTCATTTCACTGTAAAGTCATTTGCAAAATACAGGAAAGCCCTTTAGGTAATTCAGAACAATAGATTAATTTGAGGGGGTTTTTTGTATTACATTTGACTCTTGGCAACTTTTATGGAGCCAGCTCTATGAAGTCATTTATATAGGATAAATTTAGCTTTTGTGAATCCATCTTTCATGTCTGCTCTCTTGGCTACACCTGTGGTTTTTGTCTTCTCTCAGTTCCTTTTCCCTGGGAGTTCTCTTCTACAGTAGGTCAGCCTTAATTTCACCTGTTCTTTAAAAGCCATCAGAAACTTTCAGTATCCTCCTATGCTACTTAAAACTTTAAATCAAGGAAAGCCAAAAAAGTACTTCAAACAGTTCTCTTTCTGTCTCTACTTGCTGAGATGTGGGAGAACTGAAGTTGCTTTCTGCTCCTCTGATATCTTATAACCAGAAGAAGGAACATAAGGAATGTCTTTTTTTTTTCTCCCCTTAAAAATAATCAATCTTTCTTTGAGAACTTAGAAGGTCAGTATCTGACAGCCTTATTTTTACTGATGTGGTGAGAAATATTGGATTTCTAGCTTAGACATAATTATATTCTTAGCAGGTAACTTGGTTTGAACCTCTCTCCTTTGCTTCTGGGTCTCCTAAATCATTAACCTTTACTAATTGTCCTCTGGAGTTCTGTACAGAGTCCTTGACATTGCTCATTGTTTCCCATATATTTTCACTTGTGTCACCAATGAATGATTTGGTTGGCTTAAAGAATCAGTATCAGAGGTATTAGCAGAAGCAGTTTTAATATGATGCTGAGTGCATCCATCACAACCTGCCTGATTTCAAAAATATCAGAGAAAAATATTCTACCTTTGTGGAGAGAAAGGGGAATTAAAAACATCGTTGTGTTCCTGAATATTTTTCTAAGTTTATAATCCACTTGGACCTGATCATTGACCTGGAGGCCAGCCTGTGCAGAATGATGGGCTTGTGGTCAGATTGCTCAAGCTTAACCCTTTCTTGAGCAGCCAGACTACACCTAAAGCACTTGGCCTTGAGTCTCCTTAAGTTCTCTGTGGCTCCAAAAACATGCTTGCTTTTCTATTTCACAGCATCTAAAATAATATGGTTGTGTCACCATAGTGGTGACTGTTAGAGCAGTTTTCCTCTAGCTTTAAAAGAGCAGTATGACAAGGTATAGGAGACTTCTGGGGTTCAAAGGCTGCTGTAAATGTGCACGAGAGCTCAGAAGTTTGGATGGGGCCAAGTCCCAGCTATGACTCATCTAAATTTCACAATGGGAGCTGCCCTTGTGTGAGACATTCACAGAACCAAGAATATATTTCAGAGGGAGATGCTGACTGACTTCAAAGCAGTAAACTTGCATTTATGCAGCATAAATGGTGAGGCTACCAAGACCCAGGGATGAACTAAGGAGCTATTAATTAGCAGTGTGAAATACCTACTGAGAAAGAGGAAAAACACTTGTACTATACAGTAAGAAAGATAAAAGATACAAAGAGAGCAAGAAATCTTTACTTCTGATATGTTTCAAAAATAAATTTTTTTTAAAAATTACATAAAACTAAATGTTAAAGAGCATTCTTTGAAATTATAATTTAATTTCATGTAACTTATCTCACATTAGACTGAAAAACTTTAGGTATTGTTTATTTTTTTTAAGAGACATTTGTCTAAGACAAACATATTTAACTCTGAACCCAGAGGTATGTCATATGAATTTCATTCAGAAATATTTGGAAGCTGTATTGTTCAGCCTGTCCATTTTTAGTGCTTCTCACTCATTTTCAGTATTTAAAAAATTATGTTGAAACTTCTATTTTTTGAAATTAGAAGTTTCAAATAAATAGTTTGTTTCTGCATAATAAGAGGCAATGTAATAGAAATCTTTGATTTTAACCCAGAATAGTTATGTGCATTAACTGTAGTTCATTTTATTAATTTGTTTCAGGTCAACAGTTTTCCCAGAAACCTGTTTCCATTTTATTGCAAAAGAATAAATGTATGTTCTGTACACATATAGAACAAGAACATGGAGTAGTTATCCCAAGTCTTAAAAATTTTCTATTTTCTAAGGACAAGATTTCCCATTCAAAATTAATAAATCTTCTGAGATTTCAGCCACTAAGTTTCACTACACTTCTCTGAATAAATGTTTGGGTTTTTTTTTATTTTATCAATTTTTTCCACTTTCTCATGATACATATATATATATATCCTATTTTTGCCTTTGGTCTGTGGCTTTAAAAGATTTAATGGAAGTATAAAATAATTAAAGTAACAAAAAAATGGAATTTCTGCTTTATATAAACGTATTTAAATCATGGTATGTGTAGAAATATGTGTATAAGGCTTCCAAACAGTAATTGGATTTCAGCAAAGCCTTTGATACCCTCTCACAGGATCCTTCTGTACAATATATACGGCACTCAGCTGGATACACACATCACGTGATGGGTGAGAAACTGGCTCACGGGTTGGGCACAAAGGGTTACAGTGAAAGGGGTGACAACAGACGGGGGAATCTGTCACTAGCTAGGTTCTGCAGGGCTCCATCCCTGGCCCTGTGCTCTTCAATACCTTCATAAATGACTTGGACGCAGGACTGAGAAGAGGGTACCAAGCAAGTTGGCAGATGAAGGAAAACTGGGAGGAGCTGTTGACTCCCTCAAAGGCAGGGACGCCATGCAGAGAGACATTGACAAATTAGAGAACTGGGAAATCAACAACCATATGACATTCAACAAGGACAACCTGCACTTGGGCTGGGGCAACCATGGTTGTGTGTAGAAACCAAGGAATGAGAGGCTGGAAATCATTGCCACAACAAGGGACCTCAGGGTCCTCATGAATGGCAAGCTGAACATGAGTCAGCAGTGCCCAGGCAGCCAGGAGGGCCAACCCTGTCATGGGGGGCATCAGGCACAGCATCACCAGCTGGGCAAGGGAGGGNATGGCAAGCTGAACATGAGTCAGCAGTGCCCAGGCAGCCAGGAGGGCCAACCCTGTCATGGGGGGCATCAGGCACAGCATGGCCAGCTGGGCAAGGGAGGGGATTGTCCTGCTCTGCTCTGCATTGGGGCGGCCTCACCTCCAGTGCTGGGGGCAGGTCTGGGTGTCACAATACAAGAAAGATATCAAGTGATTAGACAGTGTCCAAAAGAGGGCAAAAATTTGGGGAAGGTCTGGAGAGGAAGACTTACGAAGAGCAGCTGACGTCACTTGGCTTCTTCAGCCTGGAAAAGAGGAGACTTTAGAGACTTCATCACAGCTACAACTTCCTCATGAGGGGAAGAGGAGGGAAGACATTTCTCTGTGGTGGGCAGTGACAGGACTCGAGGGAATGGCCTGAAGCTACATCAGGGGAGGTTTATGTTGAATATTAGAAAAAGGTTCTTCACCCAGAGGGTTGTTGGACACTGGAACAGGCTCCCCAGTGGAATGGTCACAACACTAAGCTGACAGGTCAAGAAGTGTTTGGACAATGCCCTTGGGCACATGATGTGACTCCTGGGGATGATCTTGTGCAGGGCCGGGAGTTATACTTGATGATCCTCATGGGTCCTTTTCAACTCAGGATATTTTGTGATTCTGTAATAATCTTACAGACCCAACGTTTAGCGCATACAGTACTGCCACCCTTTGGTTGTAATTCTCATTGCTACATATAGATAGTCACATTACAAACATTTTGTCTTAAAAACTTCATCTTAGTTAAAACTTAAACATGCTAGATAAAATATACCATGTTTGTATTAAAATATACCAATTTGTGTTAGGCTCCACGACAGTCTTTCAGGATTTTTAGAGCAAGATGTTCAAGTTTATCTAAATCTACTTATGCTATTTACCTTAACATTTCTAAGTTAGCCAAAACCTATATGTGAGGCCTGGGTCTACAAATTTGATGATTTGACTTCCCAAAAGGTTACTTACTCAATATATGTTTTAAAACTCGTGACATTAGCTGATGCATTTTCTTTCACTCTGTTTGGAAAAGTAGACCTTAGGGGACATTAGATCTTGTAAACTACCTATACCTTACCTGCTGCTTCTAGAGATCCATCAGAACCCTAGAGCAATCACACATTTTTCAGACTGCTGCTTTCTGGCAAGGTTTAGAGATAATCACAAACTTTCACATTTAAATATCTGTGAGATAACTTGGGACCCATTATCTTCAAAGATGTGTTCAAGTAAAAATATTCACCCAAAATAAATCTGAATGAAGGAAGCAAAAGAGTAAGCGGAAACTATGGAGGTTTAATGTGTGAATTTGTGTCATTCACAATTGATGTAATTCTAAAATAAGGCCAACATTACTGTAATGTTAAATCTTAGAAGTTATGGCAATTATGTAGTCTATGCACACCTACATGTAGATGTCTACATGTAAACTGCACGTTTAATCTCTTGTTACAGTCACTGCAAACCTTGAATTTGGTTCAGTTGCCCAAACAGTGGGAAATATATACATGCATATATTTATGGAATATATGACACAAGATGTTGGAAAGAATCATGCTTTCTGTTAGGTCAGATGAAGTTCAAACAATGTATGTATGTTAAGGCATCTCAAGTGCCACTGAGCATTTATGCTCAGTCTTGTCCCTTTATTACAGGTAATTTAAATGCCCAAGTGTAGTTGTCTGCTTCTGTACCTGACCTCACCACATAACATCATGTATGAATTTAAAGTCTGTTCTTACCACTGACTTCAATACATATATGCAGATCCAAATGTTAGTCAAAAAGGTTTTTTGGGGAAAAGAAAGTACATATTTTGCCTTTTTAGAATCTCAGCAGTGTAATAAAGATACAAAAAATCGTTGTTGCTATCTCAATTGCAGCAATGCAAGAGTATATGAAGGGAGGCCTCACTCAACAGACTTCAACAAACAATGCCAAAGCAAACTGTCCTGAGTAACAGAAGGAAGACTCACTAACAGACACAATCCTATCAATTCCTAATCCTTTTCTTTAGTGTTATAATCATCTAATGTTCCTCTGGGTCCAGAGGGAAAAAGCTCCTGGGGCTGAGCAAAATTGTGTGGACTTATGGTGGAGTTACACCAGCATTGCACAGTCACAGCCAGGAGAAGTGTGGTGCCTGTGGCCCCCTCAGGCCAGGAGATGACTTCAGGCTCCCTGTGTAGGTTCAAAGAAAGAGAAAAATTCTGTATAGCCATAGGTAACATAGAAAAAGAGACCAAAATGAGAAAAACAGTGAGTTAATTAACACTCAAAACTACTATTTCTTAGACTGGAATTCCATTATGATCATCATGAGATGTAGCATAGAAAAGAATTATAAATAAAAAAAGCAATGTAACATAAGGAAATAATGATTCAGGATAACTGTTTCTCCAGAGTAACCTGCAGAAAAAGTGCTATAAATTAATAACAAGTTCATCAGAAAATAAAACTTGTTATTTAAATTTGAGAACTTATTTCATGGGAGAATCTTGTAACACCACCAGAACATATATTTCAATTAAACATGCTACTTTATTTGGGCAGTCCATCCAAGTATAGCGATTTTATGAAACGATTCTTTTAGTACTGTATTTTAATATAATTTCTTCAGTATTGTAATACTTCAGACTACTTTTTCCCTTCTATTCAATTTATTCTATGTATCTGTGTGTTGAAAACCTTGATGATCTTACAGAAAAGACAGATCAGCAGTTTTACTGCAGTTTTTCTCCACAAAACATTTTGCTGGTTTCAAAAAGCTGTAGAGAATACTACTTACAACATGACCTTTATCACCTGAAGAAGTTCAAGTTATAATGAGGTTTCCTAAGCTATTTGCAGGAAGTGTTATGAACTTGATGTGATATATACAGCTGAATTTTACTGACATCGTGTTATTTGGGATTCTGAGATGACATTTTAAGACAAATCTTTCCTCATGACATTCTTAGTTACTAAAAGTTTAATTCCATTTTTATTTCTATATAGAGTTTACAGTGCACTGAGTGATACTTGGCAATTAAAAAACCATTTGACTCCAACTGTCTTCAGGATTAGGCACCACAACCTAAAATGTCTTTTGAATTTTTTTTCTGTGCTTGAATGAGCCTTTTCAATAGATTGGATTGGACTGCTCCACTCAAGAATTCTGGTTGAGGCAGGGAAAATTAGGTCTTGAGTCAGAGTTATGGCCTTAATAGCATTTAAAACATCCTGTTTTGCTATCCCAGGGAGTAAAATCCCTTAACACATTTTGCCACCCTCAAGGGGACTGTCACATTATGATGTTTTCTGCTGTCTCCCTGCCAACTGAGGAAACAGATCTTGAAGTCATGACAGGTTCTTCTGACTGGCACTTGCAAAAAGTGTCCTTTGACATGGCAAAGACATTTATGTTTATTTTATGACTATGTAATCATTCCTACTGTGTTGCCTATAAAATAAAAGGGCCTTTAAAAGATCTGCCCCATTGTATCTTTGTCACAGAAACATCAATCAGCTATAAACAAATAAGCACAGAAAAACAATAAAGCACTGAGAAATTAATCCTCAAGAAAAGCTTCCTGTTTTAATTGGTCAATTTACTATAAAATTCTCTGTGATCTATTTCAGGTTTGTGAACTCCCACTAATAGATACTCAATCCTTGCAGAGATTCGCTGGTGGACTATTCTAAAAATAATAAATAAGATGAAAGAAGTGTGTGCTTCTAATATTCAGATTTAATCTTAACACACGTTTTAAAAAAATACCTGAGCAAGAGGCCAGTGGAAAGAGAAACTTGTATCTATATTGTTTAGACATTACAATAGTGAATATGTTTAATACAGTATTGATATAGTTTTAATTTTTTATTCAGTCAGCAGCAAATCCTGATGAAATTCTTGAAGAAAAAACAATCACAACTGAAACAAGAATCAGTTTTGCAGAAAAGCAAAGAATCTACTTCAGGAAGACTTCCTATTTCATTTAGAAACCTCTGCTTTGGGGAAATAGAGAAGCAGGCTTGATTAGTAAGAAAAAATAAACATATAAATTGAAGACTGCATAACTTGGTAGCTTTTATGCACGACCCAATGCTGGTTGCCTATGTACAGGTTACAAATTCAGAAAAGAGAATATGCTTCATTTGCAAGTAAACATGGAAAAATCTGATGTTTTAATAAGAAAAGAGAAAAAATAAGATTTAAAAATTCTTTTCTTCCAAATGATCTAAATTTGATTAGCTGCCATTAATTTCTGTTGAAGATTCAATATATTGATCCTTGAAACAATGAATATATAATATTGTCTATTCAAAATATTGTTGAGTGGTAAACTAACATCAATAGTAGATGTGTTGATTAAGCATAAATTATTCTACTAGGCAGTGATATTCAACCTTCTTAAATATTGTGGGGTTTTTAACTTTTTCATACAAAAATAATGTCAGCATGTCTGACTATTTTTAATTTTATAAAAAATATTGCTTTAGAGACATTTGTATTTGTATTTCAATCTTCCAATTTATGAAGAAGGTACATTTATTTTATCTATCTCTCTATCACTAACTCTCTATCTTTATCTCCATCTCTATCTCTATCTATACCTAGATCAAGTATATCTATCTACATCTATCAATATGCATCTACATATATAGATATAATTTAAATAAAAATATAATTATTAGTCTTTCATTTTGTAAGTTTTGGAACCAAATCAGTTTGAAAATATTCAAACATGAGATTTTTTTTGACTGACTCTAATTTCTTCCAAATACCAATCTTTCACTAAAACTCACTGTACAACTCAGCAGAACTGTCATGTTTTATTTGTGTTAAGACCTGGAATATATAAATAAGACTTTTGCAGTGAAGAACAAGGTAATTTGACAGAACATGATAAAAACTATCACAACTTCCTGAATAATAGCTTTTTGGCCTGCTAACTTACCTGATAGCTTTGGGAAAATATAGAAATTAACAACATTGTGCAATTATTTATGCACAAATTATTTTAAGATTAAATCCTTTGTTATGAAAATCTACTAGCTTTTATTTCGTGTGTATTTATGTAGGAAAGTACTCATAAATAATTTTATAAAGAGCAGGGATAAGATAGTGAAAGACTTGATGGACAGTGCTCTAAAAATGTCCTATTGCTATAAGTTGCTCTCTCTCACAGCTGGTTCTTCCACTCCTAATTACTACCTTAAGGAAAAACCGTCTTGTCTACCTGCTATTCTTGTAGGCTGCTGGCTGTTGTACTACTGCTCAGTGGCCCACTTTTCTATTTATAGGCTTGGATATCTTTCTTTCTCTTTCATGCTCTCCCAGTTTATCTCACCCATCCTCTCCACAGGAGTAGACTCCCATGTATGTGCTCAGAAGGGCATATGCACATTACTTTATGGGTTGGAGCTTAGATCTGTACAGATCTGGGGATCAAACAGAGAAGTGAACCTGAACTGCAGTCAAGTATTTGCAGATGAATTACAAAATGACTGACTTTTCTGCAGAAAGAATCCTTCTCCTCTCATATGTTTTGATTCATTGCCTTTACTGTGTATTCGGCGCTCCCACAGGAAATAATAATACAGAAAAAAAAATAAAACACAAACAAAAAAAAATCCCACCCACAAAACAAAAAAACCCCACTCAGGTCTAATCTTTACAACTTTTACTAAGTGTGGGGGGGATGGAAGTTGCATTACTCCCTTCAGATCTGTGTAAAAGCCTGGTTGTATAATTGGAAGATGTGGCCTTGCTCCTCTTCCCCTCCCACCCAGCCATGCATTCCCACCGGGGAACCCCTGGTGTCTTTGCCCCATGAACTAGCTCGATGTGGGAGCAGATGTGTTACTGCAATACAGGGAGAAAGGAGGGCCAGGACAATCCCTGTGAATCAAAACTACCCATAAGATGCCTTTTCTTGTGCTGTCAATCCTGAGTTATATTTTAGGAATGCGTAACATTGTGATGTCATTTTCAGATGGCTCGCCTTATACAAATTAATGAAAGTCGTTGGCCCACTCTGCAGTTACTGTCATTCCTTAGCCTTAAAAGAAGATGAGTATCCCACATGGCTCTGGCTTCCAGAAATATTTAAACTTTTATTTTATATTATATTTTACTATATACTTTTATTTTATA
>VYXF01012162.1:107778-123755 GCA_013397295.1 Polioptila caerulea | reverse complement strand
GTTTGTTTTTTTTTTTTTTTTTTTGTCTGTACTATGATTTCTGCAAAATTAGGAACAGTGCTTTGGATTTTCTTTTTTTATTTCTCATGCTCTTTTATATCACAATATTATGATACTTTTATTGAATTGACAGATACAGTAGTAAGCAATTAAGATAAGAACATTTTATAGCTGGTAAATGAAACTAGATGCTTGTGAAAATATAATAACTATTGAGAAGAAATATTTGAGGGTCTCTAAAATACTTGGTACTATTGGAAAATAAAATTGGCAATTTATGTTTATATACTCAGGAAGCAATTTACTAAATCTGAACAGTTTTCTAGTAGAGAATCTGAATTTGAGCAAAAATTACAGTCTTTATGGATGCCAAAAACATCCGGTTGTAAAATAGGTGATATTCTCCTGTACTTGTGCTCATTGATCTACCTCTTAAGTATCACCCCATTTCTGATAAAAAAGAAGGATTCAGTGCCAGAGATATTGAAAGTTATTTGAATGTCATTGCCCTGTGCTTAATGAAAGCTTCCTGCCCTTGAGCTTCTGGAGCTAATATAGGAAGTCATCTGTACTACAGGCAGTACAGAAAAGCTCCTGCTGCCTTTTCAGAGAGTTTAACAAACACAGTATTTATGATGCTGAAATGAAATCAGCATATCATCAAGACATGCTTGCAACAGCTGAAGAAACCTTCAGGGAATGTTACTGGTTATAGCACCTTAAAAATGGCAACTTCTAAATTAAACTTGTCCTACAGGAGATATCTTCAGCGCAGTATTCTGACATTCTCACTTTGCTTCCTGACTGCATGGTCATTGACATTCTGGGGGTTTTGAGGGAGTGTTGTGTTGTGGGTTTTTTGTTATTTGGCTTTTTTTAAACTGTGCACATATAACTATACTGTTATTTTTTTTCTCAAATAGGTCATAGTCACATGAATGGAAAATAATTTTTTTTTTTTTCAAGAATTAACTACTTAGGAAAAAGAATGCCTGTAATAAAGTTTAACATTAATATACTGTTAATATATAATCTCTAAACACCACTCCAAAGAAAATGACACATTCAAGAAGCAAAATACTGTACTAACCCTACCACAGTAATAGCTCAAAAGAAATACAAAGTCCTATACAAGCATACACATTTGCTGGTTTTGAAAAATGCTGATTTGTTTAATCAGGCAGGATAAGCATAGAGCATTAAGTCATAGAATCAAAAATCAATAACAAAGAAAATCATTCCCTGCTCATTTTAGTAGAAATGTGATTTGCACCAGAATGTTAAATTAAAGTCAGAAGTGTGCTGATGCAAACAAATTTTCCTTATTCTTATTTAGTTCAGAGAAACTAGGACTCATAGAAATTGTTCATGTACAATTTTTTTCAGAATAATTAAATCAAATCTATGGGTCAGCACAGTTAGGACAATAAAAAAGAAAACTCCCTGGCTCTAAGTTCAATTTACAGGCCTTTGTTACTCAGCTTGTCCTCGTTAAAGTGATTTTCTTTCCTCTGTGGTGATGAACAGCTAGAACTGACTGTATTCTCTGTCACCTGTTTGAAATTTTCTGTCTCTAGAAACATCTTTTGCTAACATAGCTCAAATATTTGAGGCTGCATCTCTTCATGTATGTAGCATAAAAATTTGGGAATTTTTCTAATTCATTCCTTTCACACACATGGAAGAATAATTAGCTCCTTTATAGCAGCTCAGAGTATTAAGAAGTATCCTGCAATAAGTGAATTCTTTCAGTGTATTGACCTTGTATGAACCTGTCATTTGGTTCCAGGGAAGCAATAACCTTTACTCTCCATGAAATAATGTCCTGTTCTTGGTGTTTTCCTAGCTGTGTTTAAGACACTTCTAAAACTGGATAAAAGGGACTTATGCTTTGGGACTCTCATATTTCTCTGAGTGATGAACAATTCAAAGCGCATGAGAAAAGAACTACTTGTCTCTTTCCTGGAAGAAAGAAGCCTTGTTTCTCATTTAAACCTGCTCCTTTTCTCAGAATATTCCTCTTCCTTCCTGCAATCAAAGTCTAAATAAAATTTGGGCTTTGGTATTCATTAGTGAACAGTCTCCCCATCTGATTGTAACACTCACTTTGAACGCTGTTGTTTCAAACAGATTTCTTTCCATTTCTCACTAAGGTATAGAGGAAGATTTTGGGTAAGCAGTGAATGAGAAATACAGCATCTGTGGGAACCCAGAGCTTGTCCTTGACTGTCCTGGGGGTTCAGGGACCTGGGCAGGGGGCCCAGAGGGCTCAGAAGCCCTGGCACCAAGACCAAGACACCTGTGGGTTGGATTTTAGTCCATGGGAGAGATTACCAGCTTTAAAAGAAAAAATACAAGTCTCACAAATTTAAATAGAATAATAATAAGATTGTCACAGGGTGGAAAAGTAGATTTTAGGTTTAGTACATGGGGTGGGTGAAGCCAAGATTGAGGAACCACACGGCTTTTGGGCTTCTTCCTTCTTCTTCATCTCCTCCATGATTCTGCTGTGATGGTGGCACTTGTGATTGGTTTAGAGAGAATGCACACTGTCTAACGTAGATGATAGATATTGGAAAATAATTGTAAATAAGGTATACGTAGTTTTTAGTATAAAAGATAAACCACCACCCTTAGGGTGGGGAATCGCCTCGGACTATCGTGCTGTGAAGACCTCGGCAGGACAGAGAGAACAATGTTCTAGATAAGGTAAAATAAACAATAATAAAAGGTATCTGAAGACCAAAGATTCTACGTCTTTTTTCTCCTTGGGCAAGGAAAAGGACTTTTAACACCTTGGGGACTTTTCCAGCAAAAGTAGGAAATCTCCACAAGCATCTAACAAAGATAAACTTGTAGTTAATTAAGAATGTTATATTTGCTATACTGTACAGCAACTGTACATTAGACACATTTGGTTGCTAGGCATTTTGATGAATCACTTGTAAGGTTGCTTTGTTGCAATAATAATGGAAAATTCATAAATTATTAACATAAGAGTGATGGAGTTCCTTGAAAAATCTCTCAGAAATAAATATTCAAACATTCTATGCAAGTGTAGACTTGGAAAATAATGTGATAAACGATAAGCAAAGTAGGTTATGATATCTGTAAGACTGCTTAGTTAAGATTTCCTGAGAGAGTATTAATATACCTTGCTACCCCTTTTCACTGCAAGGAGACACAAGTCACAGCTGATCTTTCCTATTCTGAGTCTATATAGACACAAATTGCTTTGATTTTGGCAATACAGGATCATTGACTTAATTCTGCATGTTTTTTGCTGAGTAGAAATATAGAATTTTATGAAGACTTTAGGGGTACTTCTTGGTGAATTGAATGGAAGGAAATACTGTACATAAAAGTGAATTTATCTAAACTTATTCTAAACAGTGGTATAAAAAATTGTATGTTACATTAGCAAAAATAGCTGTTGATGTGATTAGAGCTTTAATCTGAAGTCAGTTCCAGCTTGGTCTGAGAGGTCAGTTTTTGTTGTTTTACTGATGCTGATAGAATTTACTTTCATATATTCTAGTTAATATTTCTTCTCAATATTCTACTTCCCAAATATCAGGAAGTGCCATTACTTCCAGAACTGCAGTAGCCAAATCCTTAGGCCCATGGAAGCATTTGCTTTTTATGGAAAAGTTCAACTGTTGTGGGGTAGTACATCTTCTCTTTTTTACTGGTTTGGCTTCTATTATGTAGAAATATTCTCACTTTTTTCAATCTGTCTAGAACCGACTAATTTAAAAATCTGTTTTCTGGAATATTTTCCTCACCATTAACTTAATTTCTAAATCATTAATGGAAATATTTAACTAGATGAAACTAACAAATAACCTCAAAATCCCTTATTATTAATCTTTTGTTATACTGGAATGTAATAATGATAATCAATTTTTCCTTTAGATATTCTATATAATTTTGTACAGATGATTAAGTGTTTAATCTTTACCTATGATTATTTATTTTTTGTAGTACTTTCTTGTGTGACATCTTGTCACAAGGTTTTGGAAAATCGACTAAAATCATGTGGACTGATGTACCTCTACTTAGGTTTTCTTGTTTTCAATTCCCAGGAATTGTCACAGACTGATACAATTGCCCTCTGTAGAAACTACAGTGATTAGTCCCCTTTGAAAGCTCAGATAATTAAAGGAGAATAGAAAGTTGACAAAGGATCTTTTTAATGAGACTAAGAGAACTTCCTTTTTTTTTCATTGATAGTCTACTTAGAGGTAATTAAGGAACTTACATTTATAAATTGGAAAACTCTCAAGCTAGATTAGTATATTAAAATATGCTACACAAAAGTCAGAAAGTAATAACAGGAGTTTCTCAGTGTCTCATAAGATGTTACTTTTTATCAGAGATAGGCTTTCCCCTCCTCTTACTAACTGTCTTTAAATCCTTAATTTCTAAAGGCCATTATAGTATGGATGTAAAAGTGTTAGCACACAGTTTTCTACAAAATGCCAAGATGAAAAAAGTATATTTAATTGCTAATAATACATTAAAAATATAGAATATTTACTTATATTTCAAAGAGAAAGGTTTAGAAAAAGATACTATTACTTTTCATCTAACTCTGAATAGATATATTCTCAAAAAATTTTGATTTGTTCTGACCTTCCAGAGTGTCAATCTGAAACTGCATCTTAATAGCTTTTACAACCTAGCTCAGCCACAAAATTTTCCAAAATGTTATCTGGAAATAGGACAGAGGAGAGAAAAAACTTATGAAATAATTACAGGTAAATGAAACATGAAAAACACATATGAAAGAAAAAAGCCACGGTAATGAACGCTCAAAATTGTCAGAATGACAATAAAAAATCTTACTCCTTCACAGAGTATCAAAGTAATTAATTTTGGTTTATCAAGGCAAGTCCGAATTAATTTGTTTAACCTTTCCTCTATAAATCTGTACACTATAGTACTTCATGAGTCTTGTAGTTTTTCTACAGAATTCATTGAGCCTGAGGTCAAAGAATTGACAGTGCATCTCATTATGCATCAGTTATTTGTTTTTCAAGATAAGCCCCAAAGATACAAGCAGAATTTAACACATACAAGTGGTTCATATGTGATGCCTGGGCACAGAGTCCATTCCCTGAAAGACAACAGAGGCTTGTGTATTCTGCAGGATAATTTCTTTCAGTGAAAGTATCAACCCAGAAAAACTCACCTTAATGTTTAGACAATGTAAACCAAAATGGTTTCATTCAGCTTAACTATCAAAAACATTCTGTCTCACAATGAAACAAGTAAAAGACTAAATCGAAAATTCCTAACTGCAAGCCTTCTAGAGAAAAGCATAATATGAGAAAATCAGTCTTTTCCCATTGCTTTTTTGGTTTTCTTTTATTACTTGATCCATTTAGATAAGCTCCACAAACCTCCTTTAGGGTGTCTCTTACTTGTTCGTGTATCTTCTTCCTTCCTTTGTTTATAAATATTTCTTGGAGTATGAAGTTCATATTGCACCCTAGGGATGTGGAACACACGTAATTATATTATATGATACCATCAGAAACATAAATAATTTTTTGTGTAGCAAAAAAACTCCCCACAAATTAAAATATTTTAAACTAAGTTTTAGATAGAATTAAATTGATAAGTTTTAAATATATTATTGGTGAGGTTATTAATAAAATGCTGTGATCAATATTCCTAAAAAGAAAATAAAAATATTAAAATTTGGAAAGATTTCAAAGAACAGATCAAATTTACTTCAGAGTTTAAGAACCATCTGGGAAAGATATACTTATCTAGTTCCACTGTCTTTGTGGTAGTCTTCTCAGACTTTGTAGATTAAATTTAAAAGATGAAGAGGTACAAATTCCATTTAAGAGCAAAATGAAAAATCCCAAGAACTGAAACATGAAGAACAAATAACCAGAATAAAATATTTTACCAGTAACTCTAAGTAATCATAAATGAAATAGAAATAGGATATTAATCTTTTTTATCATTAAAAAGAAAATAGTATCAAGGATGTATTGATAGTCAGTAAGAATGTCCTTGTCTCCAAAATGTTAGCTTTGTTTCCACCTAGAAAGAAGAAATTTCTCTAAAACAAGAATAGGTAGATATGAAATGTTTGAAGGACAAGTGAAAACTTCCAGTGCCTGAGAGTGAACACATTTTGATGCTTCTGAGTGAAAATAATTATTTCCTAGTTCATGTGTATCATAGGAAATTGAGTTAGAAATCATGAGGTTTATAACCAACCGTAAATGAAATTCAGAACTAGAAAAAAAAATATTTATTGCTGGTTTCCACATATGTTAAAAAAGAAATAAGTTCATAAAGATTCAACAGATTGTGATCCTTGCTAAGAGATGGCTCTGAAAATAACATTCATATTGCTCTATATGGTATACTGCCAACAGAATGGAATCCATATCAGCTGTATTATTATATTTTTTTTATTAAAAAATCTATGGAAGCTTTACTGAGAATTTCATTTTTGGATTATTGTATGACCTTGAAATTTATACTTCTGATCTTAGTTTTAAATAGATAATGGAATTTCCCTCTGGATATATTTTAAAGACCAGTTCAGGGCAGGGAGGGAATTTGCAAAGCAAACTCTGTCAATACTACTCCTCTCACTAAATTTGAATCAATTTAAACCTTCCTCTAAGTGAACGAGAGCAGATTTTCTTTTTTAGTTCATGTACCATCAACACACTTATTACAGTTCCAAATGGGAAATTTTTATTGCCACTGTTAATGCTTGAACTAGAAAGAACAGAATTTAACTGTTATAGAAAAACTCTATTTTTATTTTAAAATATCTCTCATTTCATATCTGTATTATAGAGGAATATGATAGTGTCACTATGAAACAAGTAAATTCTACTGATGTATTAACAGACATCAAAAAGGATTCTAGCATTAAGCAATTTACATAAGAAATGGAAGCCAAAATTTTAAACCTTAGTTCTGAATAGTCAATGTAAATCCAGAAACTTTTATATTCAAATTCTCATATTTAGATCTATATATTTTATTGATTTTATATGGAAAATTGTAAAAAAGACAAAGTATTAATTCCTTTAGAGATAACAGAGGAAAACTTTAAATCTCAGAATATTACATTAGTCCTTTTCTCTAACTGGAAACTTTGCTGAATAATGTCACACATCATTTCATTAAACTTATCAACTTGTCTTATTATTTAAATACACACTGTTTTATCTGACCAAATATTGGACTTTCGATAGTGCTAATTGACAGAGAAGTCCTCGCAGGTATAAATTTGCAGCAAGAAAGAATATAAAAAGAAATCATGATCAAATGAGAGATACATTTTTAACAATTTTCTGATAAAAATATTTTCATTCTTGTATAGTTTTTCAGATGCCAACAGAAAGAAAACAAACACTATGCATACTATACATAATTCATCTAGGAAAAAGTGGAATATAATCTGCCCCATTAGCAGTAATTTAGTTTCTGCATTAATAAAAATTATTCTAGCAATAAATTAAATGTAATGAAGTGCACACATTCAATTTCCTAAGAAATCCTATGTTCTCTATCTTGTGATGTTCAATTTATAGCAGATATTTATATTTAAATGCACTAACTAAATAAATCACTGCTTTATTTTAGGACAAAAAGCTTTAAACAGAGTGTGCACAGTTTCATTAGGAAAAGTTTTGTCTAATTAATTCATTAATGAAAGGCACAAAGTTATAAAAACGTGCTATTGTCATGGTTTAACCCCGGCCAGCAGCCAAGCCCCAGGCAGCTGCTCTCTCACTCCCCCACTACTGGATCAGGAAGATAATTGAAAGGGTATGACATAGAAAATTGTGGGCTGAGAAAAAGGCAGTTTAATAGGGAAAGATCACAAGCAAAGCAAAAAAAGAAATTAATTCGCTGCTTCCCATGAGCAGGCAGGTGTTCAGCCATCTCCAGGAGAGCTGGGCCCCATCACACATATCGGTGGCCTGAGAAGGCAAACACTGTCACTCTAGAAGTCCCCCTCTTCCTCCTTCTTCCGCCACTTTATAAATTGAGCCATATGGTCATATGATGCCCTATGGTCTGGAATGTTCCTTGGTTAGTGCGTCTCCTGTCCTGGCTGTGTATTCTCTCAACCTCCCATGTCCCCCTAGACCCCTCGCCAGTGTGGCAGTACAAAAAACAGAAAAGGCCTTGGCTCCATGTAAGCCCTGCTCAGCAATAAAAAAAAACCACTCTCTATTATCCACCTTGTGTTCAGCACAAATTCAAAACACAGCCCCATACAGTCATTGTGAAGAAAATTAATTCTTCCCCAGTCAGAAGTACCACAACTATTTAGAAGTTGTGGGATTTTTGTGTTGACTTAAAATACTGTGTTGGGGGAAAAAAGGGCTCCACACTGCCAGCTTTTTCTCGTCTTATCACATTTACCTTCCAAAGTCAGCATTCCAGATATTTGTATTAAGTGTATAAAGCAGCCTCTCGATACTCTTGCATTTGTTAGCATTTTGTGAAGACTTACAGAAAAAGAAATCTTTTAAATGTCAGCATTAATGAGAAGTTAAAGTGTTATGCCAAATGTGACAGCACTCAAAAATTATGTGCCTCCTTGTCTGCTTTTCTTGTATCAGTATGTGAGTGGTACTTTCTTTTTTCAATGCATTAAATATTTTAATTAACTTTAAGAGCTGTTTGGCTGTGTTACTTGAAAATAAAAATAAATTTGATTTCTGCATTTCTTCAATATTTTTTTGATGAACAGTTATGAGACCCATGGATTTCTATTCAAATGAATGCAGTGTGACTTCCTAGATTCTGGTAACACTATAACTCAAGAGGTTCAGGGTTGACACTGTGCAAGTAGAACCCTAATTAAATGCTCTATTCCACAAATGGTATTATGACATTCTTGACCCTCAGCAAAACGTTCCTACACTCTTCCATCTGCTCTTACCTGAGAAAAAGCAAAAATAGTATCTACAAATGCATGAGGGCAATAATACCGCTGTACTTTTCCAGCGAACATTCTGTTCTTTTGGAGAAAAAAAGAAAACCTGTTATGAATGTCCTCTATTTATTCCTTCTGAGGTAAAGTAAAAATTACTCCTAATCTGAAACTCTAACTGGTTTACAGTTTCCATCAAAGGGCCCCTGATTATTTTTCTACCATCAGCTACCTTAAGTTTCCAAAGAATTTTTATATCACCAAAAAATATACAACAGGCTTATTCATGCTTATATGTTCTTTTTTCAAGGTGTGCAAGAGGCACAAGAACATATATTTCATAGCAGTTGGCCAAAATAATCTTCAAACACATCTCTTTTTCAGCTGAATTTTGTGACAAAAGGCTCTGTACAACACCTTCTATGTAGCTGTTTACAGCTACTCCTTTGGTTGAGTCCAGACATAGCCCAAATCTAATTCCTAATCAATCAAGGTCCCAAGTGTCACATTATTTCAATCAGAGAGCCATAATCTTTCCCCAGGCTTTAAAATCACTGCACCAGCCTGAAATTGCTGTAGAAATTGCACTTCTATATACAAAAAACTTAAAATTATAATACTGGAATTATTTTACCCAGCTTAGCTGTCAAAATTGCCTCTGTATCATCAGCATATGTTGAAGCAATCCTCTGAGAAAGGTGCTTAAGTTCTCTATGTAGTCGATGGACAGCAGTGGGTGTACTTGAAGATTTGCAGACACTGAACACCACATTTAAACTGGCCCAATTTCTTCCTGGAGACTCGAGAATACATATAGTCATAAAATATAAGGTCAGCAGCTATTATACAGCTGAACGTATGGTAAAAATTAACAAAAAACCAACAAAAGCCAACTTGTAAGACTATTCTTTTTTTTTTTACTTTTTCCTCCAAATATGAGAGTTGGCCTAATAAAAAATACTGACTCTCCATTTTACCTTCCTCTGAGAATGCAAATGTGGTATTGTGATAGTTCTCCCACTGAGAAAGGATTGTCCCAGGGATAGTCTTATCCTTCAAAAATCCTCTTAATAACTTCTGGTTTCCAAGATAAGGCAGTCAAGTCAGAATCTATTAATATTTAAAATTTCTATTGACAAAGTAAAAGATGATTTCTATAACAATCATTTTTGAAGAAATTAAGTAATCTTTGAATTAATTTGCTTATACAGAAATAATGCTTTCAGTATATTAATTAACTAAATGTTGCTCTCAGGGTGTAACATTAATAAATTTTGTACTTTTCATTGTGGGATTAATGTAAAAATGCAGGTAGGCACTAATTTAGACTTTAATTTACATTATTGTTAATAAAAATCTAATTAGAGTAATTTAAAATTAAAAAAAAAAGATTAGTTATATAATCCACAGCTGAATCCTTTAACTTAAAATGGTTTTATGAGAATGAGAATTCAATTGTAGTTTTTGCTTTTAATATGAAAAATATTAAGGACTTCTCTGCTTTTCAGTAAAAAATATGAGGTTTGGAGTTAATAGAAGGTGAATTATTGAAAACCACTGTGTCCAGTAATCCCAGAATTCTCCAGAAAAAATCATAACAATATTGACCTAATTAGAGTAGTTGCATATCTTATTATTTTTATTTTAAAAGAACACAATAACGTAGTGTTTTTAGTTGGTTTGGTTACTCAGCATGGTCAAGTGCCTTATGGTAAGAGAAAATATGGATGAAAACAATAATTAAAATTAACATATGGCTCTGTTGCCTCCTGGAGGCTGACCTGGAACAGAGACTAGACAGAGCAAGAGGAAAAAGTAAATATTTATTAAAAGGCCTCAATGGGTACACTTGGACAGCACAAGAGTCCAGCCGGACCACACCCAAGATGCCCCAAAATGGTCACAAAATGGACACCCCATCACGACGTCCCACACTTTTATAAATCCTATTAGCATATTGAAGTCAATTGTCCGACCATAACTTCAGGTTATGAAGCTCCATCCTCCTGGTTTTTCCTTCTCACTTCACCGTTATTTTTGTTCTCGGGCCTGAAAGTTGTCCTTGGTATCGAGCTAGAGAAGGAATTGTTTTGTCTCTCTACTCTGTGAAGAGAACTTAGTAGCACTCGATATGAAACCTAAAGCTACCCAGTAAAACAGCACAGGATCTGAAAAGTATAAAAGCTAAAACCTAAGACAACAGCTCATTGAAGAAAAGAGAAACTTGCCAAGGCTACAGAATCAAGGTGAATGTTGAAAATGTAGTGAATATGAGGGAGATAAAGCTGAAATACTTCTGAATATACCTACGAAGCGCATGAGATATTAAAGGGGTAGAGAGGCTTTTCATGGAGCAGAAAATTGAAATGAGAAAGGCAATCATGGCAGAGTTGAATAAAAAGAACTGTAAAACTGTACTGAGCAGGGAAGGAAATGTATAATTTTATGGTGGCCTAGAAGTTGATTTTCACTCAGATAAACTAGGAGAATATGCATGAGCCCTGTAGCCTGACAATAGTTGCAGCAATTACCTCATGTAATTTTCTTGTTGATGAACAGATTAAAGAATGTCTTCTTCCAGTTTATTTACCAAGTTTTTTGTTTGGTTGGTTTGGGTTTTTTTAACTGTTTAATCTGCAGAGGAACTTTATTTGGGAAGGTATAAGAGAACCATATGAATATGAATTTGCAAAGAATGAGAACTACAGACAGGGGAAAAATATTATTTTATATTATACTATGCATAGCTTTAAATTCACTTAGATACATCTCTACATAAATTTCAGAATTCTTTTAGTGAGGTAGATTGTAGATGCTTAGGACATGGTGATGTAACATTTCCCCTAAGGCTTAAAGAAAGAAGAAACAAGCAAACTAATTTTTGTTTATTTTTATGTTTCAGAGCATGAAGCTTCTTGTAGCATGTTAGGATTTATTAGACAGTTACACAGACCAAGGATAGATTTTGAGAGCTCTGAAGTCATGCAATGTTTATTTGATTTATTTATACTATACATGAGGCAAGTTAAAGTCTCTGCTTTCTTGTTTCCTATCAATGACTCTTTGGTCTGTATATCCCAAAGCATTTTAAATTATGAAAGTGAATGTTTTCCCTTTTCTTTCGACTAAGAGAGAACGAATCTCAGATCTGAGATCTTTGATGGTCAAGTATAGAGAGTGTTTTTGCTCATTTTTAAGCCAGACATTACTTTTTTCTTCTTCTCCTGAACATTTTATTTTTCAAATTGATTTTTTTCTCACTGACGACTTGAGAAATCCAATATTTACCCAGTTCCAATAAAAATCAGAAGCCTATGTATGAGAAAAGGATATTTATTCTGTGTGTAGTCTTCTTGTAGTGAATGTTAAGAACTTTCAATGGGAAAAACCAAAACCAAAACCAAAACGAACCTAATTAGAACAATGAAAAAGACCCTCAAAACCAACAACCGTGACAGCAACAACAACAACAACAAAAAGCTCACAAAGCCCTTTTCTAAACAAGAAATCACAAAAATAGCAAGTAGGTATTTTGTCAATGACAATGTGTAAAGCCAAAACAAATGAATCCTGTTCTTTATTTGTGTACATTTATATGGACCCCATTGAGACATCTGTTTCTGTGATGATAACAGAGAGAAGTTTTATAAAGCATAAGGGGCCACTTCTACCTAAAACATCATAGCATTTTTATGCATAGGTTTCACTTACAATCATTTGCATAGCGGAAATTTCAGAGCAATACCTAACATTTATGAGGTGTACTTTATATCTACATGCAGTAGAAGGCTAACTTTTGAAAGTGGATCAGCTTTAAAATGTCTTTAAAGTTATGTGCAGAGTTCTAAGACCTGTGATACACAAATTATTGTCCCTGAAGCCAACAGCAATTCATATGGGATTGGGTAAAAGTCCAGTCTTTAAGCTTGGTCTTGAACTAACACTACACTAGTTTCAATAACTATCAATGAAAGTGGAATCAGCTACAAGACCATGACAGAGCTCAGCCAGGAAATTGTAAAGCCACATGACATTGAGGGGAAATACATTCCAGATTTGTCGTCTGATTTCATTGCTAGAGGAGATAAGGAAAGGTTTCTTTTCAGAAACAAAAAGCATAAATCCCTGTAGGGTTAAAACTGACAACACATACAGCTGATTTAGCATGTCATTTGTAAAATTGACAACTATTAAAGTTTAGAAACCCAGTTTTGCATATTTATGAATGCCACAGTCTTCATTTATTTATCTCAAAATATGGATTGACACCCAGCATAGCCAATGTGCATGCAGAAAAAAGCACAGCTTCTTTTATTTATTTGCTTCATTCATTAACAAAATAAAGATGGTGGAAGGAAAGCATTTCAGTGTCTTGCCCTTCATTTTTATAGTTATTATTATTGCTGTTATTCAAATCCTTTGCAATATATTTCTTGTCATGTAAAACCAAACAATAAATCACAAAAAAAACCCCACAACAACTACCCACCCTCCCCCCAGAACTATGTACGTATAAAATACATAATGAATAAATATTTGTAGTTCATATACACATAAATGCTTTGTACATATATAAATATGTATATTTCCAGAAATATCTGATTCAATTATTTAAAAAAAATACAGAAAAAGTACTAATATGTCAAAAATATTTTAAAAGTACTATTTTTAAAACCAAATTATAAAAATTCCATATTATGTGTCAGCTTTTGAGTTGTCATGTAAAAAATTGGTAATTTCTTTTTCTAGTAAAATGTTGATGTTAATTTCTTTTCATTTATTCAGAAATCATTAAATTCTATTTTCAGTATCTATGTGACCTCACAGAAGCATAAAATAATGAAGCATAAAGAAAGCACAGACAATAAAAATTGATATATTTTTAAAAATTTATTTTCCAGAAACAATTACTTTCATTTGTAAGATAAATGTAAAGCATCTATGTATCAGTAAGAATTATTGAGATTACATATATACAGCTGTGTACCTACACTAAGTGCAAACATTTTAAATTCCTCAAAATTGCTTTCCATTTCTCATATTTTTCTTCATTATTTTTTTCCCTGTTTTCCACGAGCTGAATTTTTAATTTAAAATAATAGTATTCAAGTTGATTGTATTTTCCTTAGCTTCCTTTACTATGAGATATGTGGAGTAACTAACTTGAAAAGTTTTTGACTAGCTATTCTGAAGAAAATTTTAGGCTGGGTCACTAAAAATACAACCTAAAAATTTTCTTCTAAAAACTATTTTCTTTTCAAGCTATTACAAAGTCTGGAGGATAAAAATGTTTGAGCAAATGTGATTTTAAGGTTAGTATTTTTTCAGAAAGATTGAGTTTGTGGCAGTTTAGGAAGTTGTACAATTTTAGGTCTCTGACGTTTAGATTCTGGATTCATTGCCTGTACACACTTGTAAGAATTCTTTCAAGACCTTGAGGACCAAGAAAGTTCCTAACACATTCAAACATCATGGTATTTTGTTTACCTTACCATACAGTACTCCCTCTTGATACACTATTGATTTGCTGATTTTCAAAATTTAAAACAAATCCCACTACAAAAAAAGTGAAGGCTTTACAATGCGTGCCGAATAAAATGCCCCCAAAAAAACTACTTGGTGGTTTTTGCTTATTTATGAAAATCCTACTTATTGGTTTATCTTGGTGTTTTGGGGTCTTTTTTGGAGGTTTTTTTGGTTTTGTTTTTTGGTTTTTTTTTTTTTTTTGGTTTTTTGGTTTTTTGGTTTTTTGGTTTTTTGGTTTTTTGGTTTTTTGGTTTTTTGGTTTTTTGGTTTTTTGGTTTTTTGGTTTTTTGGTTTTTTGGTTTTTTGGTTTTTTGGTTTTTTGGTTTTTTGGTTTTTTGTTGTTTGTTTTTTGTTTGTTGTTTTTTGTTTTTTGTTTTTTTGTTCAGGCATCAAAATAAAACTAAAAACTACAAGACAAAATTGGATTAAAGCAAAAACAGACTACTTGGAAGATCACAGCAGGTTTTCCTTGTTGCAACAACAACTATGTCAAAGCAAAACCAACAGCACCTTCAAGGTGACATTTTAAATGGGGTAATCTTGACAGCTGTCTCAATAAATAGTATAGAATAATTTAAATGCATAAAATGTATAAATTTACAAATATGGTAATGATAAATTTTGCAAACATAAGTAAAGTCAAGGAAAATTAACATCAAAATCTCTATTGGAATGGTTCTAATTTTTTCAGTGGTTGCAACAATGTTGCAGTTAATACTTGTCAATCACAACCCATTAAATTGAACATTTCATATGAAATGTAATAACATGTACTAACATTTGACAGTAATAATAACAACAACAACAATAAGATTTTTATTAACATTTTATTTCTAAATTTTGCTGCAAACAGACTTTGGAATGGCTAGTATGAAAGAACATGAAAGACAATGTCATCATTTTCTTCATTTTTCAGAATTTTCAGATTTATGATTTTTTTAGTTGACAAATATTTCCTAAATATGAATTGAAATTATATTTTTTTAATTCCCCAAATGAACAGTAGTTGCAAAGAAGAGGAGAGGAAGGAGTAAAATTTATTGTGCTGTATTCATTTTTATATTTATAAAAATATTTCAATTATGTTCTCTTTTAAAGATGCAAGGGAAATCTTTTACTAAATTTANTCTTTTAAAGATGCATGGGAAATCTTTTCCTAAATTTATCCCACTAAGAGTTAGGCACCTAGGTAGGTGTCTATAAAGTCTGTGTTCACTTCATAAATTTTAGGTGCTGAATTATCTTTTATTTCATATATCCATCTTAGATTGTGTAAGAAATTCCTCTGCAAAGTTAAATGAAATGAAATCTGTCCTTACTCTCTTAGGATACATAAATATTGATGCAATAGAATTTGAAATAAAAGTTGTAAAGAGTCTTTATAGCTTGAATTCTTTGGTCATATTGACTGAACTTTGTTCAGTCATGATTTGTGGGATTCATCTGATCACGTGTAAACATGTGCAATAGCTGTCTAAGGAAGTTTGGCTCAGTTTCCTCTGAAACATACACCACTACT
>VYXF01012162.1:69547-106398 GCA_013397295.1 Polioptila caerulea | reverse complement strand
AATTAACTAATACAGCATGGTGAGTTGAACTCGACTGCCTGACAGACCCCAGCCCAGCTGCTTTTCTAGTCCCCTTTTTCAAAGGAGGTAGTGGTGCAGAATAAGGTACAAAAGCTTATGTGTCCAAAAAACTCATAGTTCAAACTTACCATCACCGACAAAACAGACAAAGCTTGGTGAAAATTACCTTCATTTACTGCCAGTTAAAAGTAGAGTTGAATAGCGACAAATACATTTTTTAAAAATAAAAACACTCTCATTTCTTCACCATCTCAACTTCATTCCTTGCTTCCTGACTCTTCTGTTTCCCCAGCCCTTACCTCCTGCAGAAAATGGGTGGCTGTGGTTAGTTCATAACAGGATCTTTTCTGCATCTCCCTCATCCTCACAGGAGGAGGCTCCTTTGCACAGCAGGCTGGCATCAGTCCCTGCCTCCTTCTCCCAGATGTTACCCCTGCAGCCCCCAACACACAGGAACTTGACACGTGAAACCCAATACAGAGTCAAAGGTGGCAGTGCCATACCATGAATGAATGGATGAATAGTTGAAAAAAAGGAGGGGGAAGCCCCTAGGTTGCTGTCTGGAACCTGGACACAGAACTAGTGGGTCTAGTCGTTGTCACTTTAATATGTATCAACAATTGTCTTATTTTTAACCACTACACAAATTCATATCTGGCTACACAGTTGGCTGTTTGGACATATGTATGATGAGTATACCATGCATTTACCACAGTTTCCGGTGAGCAAAGCAATTTGCTGCTACTCTTGCATTGCTATTACAATTGCATTACTATTGCAATTGAATTACATGTACTGCATATATCCTGGGAGTTAAAAGAAAAGGGAAGTTGGCAGGTTGAAAAAATTACTTGATAGAAAAGGAAGTAAAGGGTTTAAATTTCCTCTCGGTGTTCCATTCCTATCACTCATGGTGTCTCCTTCACTTGAAGATTGGATGGTCTCTAAGATCCACAAAAAAAACCCTGCAAACTGGACGTATCAGGCCATTTTCAGCATACAACAAAACCACAAGCTTTCATATCCATTTACTGGTTTATCCTACACATTTTTTTACCTATAGATACTTTTCATAGTGGTTTTAAGACATATATAATTACATATGCTAAAACATAACTGCAGAATGAATTTTACATCTTCATATTGTCTATAATATATATACATTACATAATATATAATAATACAATAAATATATATAATAATGTATTAATACTAGTAAAATAATTGAATTTGACACGACTGTATTAAAATACATTTGAAAAACATTTTAACCTCAAAATCTTTTTTTTTTTTTTTTCCAGGATTTTTTTTCAGTGTTTGACATGAATTGGAGAAATAAGAATACTGTTCCTCTTAAAGCTTCAAACACTGATCCTTGTCTCCTTTCCTACAGCTGAATATTTTCCTACACATGGAAGAGTCTCACAGGCACTGATACAACTGTTTTCAGTAAAGTATAGCCTGTTATGCCATGAAAAACAAGGTCTACCACTCTATGAGTAACTGTACACTGTTTCTGTCACACAAATCTGAGACAGCTCCATGACTGCTACACTACTGTATACTGTCAAGTAATGTGTAGATTTCGTTTGAAGTGAAGAATTTATAAGCCAAAATAAACAGTAAAGAAACAATTAAAAGCTCTGCCAGACTGAATCTTGAACTGCCAAGCACCAGCCTTTCCTCCTCTTTATTTATTCACTTAATTTGTATTTTACTAATTTTGGCTATAAAAATTGGCAGCAATAAGAAGAACTGAAATTAAAGTGCTATGTATAGAAGAAGGAAACAAGTAATTAGGGAAATAAAAGAATGCCACAGAATTTCCTGAAATTTCCAGAACCTGGTATATTGAATAATTGGAAAGGAATACTATCTTTTTCAGACAATGTGAGGAAATAGCATACTAAAATAAGATAATAGTATACTAAAACAATCTGAAGGAATATTTGATCATTTTATCTGCTTGTTCTATAATAGAAGTAGTCATGATAATAGTATTTAAGTAGATGAAAGGTTGCTATAAATGTGAGGGGGGCAAATGATTTTCCAAGTCTTTTGTAAGTAACTTGTAAAATAGACTTAAGCTACATTGAGAGATTCAGATAAGAAAAATACAAACAAACAAACAAAAGCACAAACAACAAAAATCACATACACATACAACAAAACCCCAACCTAAAATCTACCTAACAGAAAAAAGCCTAGCAAACTTCCTAAGTCTAGCTGATCACTACTTCCTATCCTATAGTTAACATGGGGATTATCTGCCTGTAAATTCTGTAAGATAAAACCCATTCAAAAGATAAATTAATGTTGATAGATTAATATTAATAAGTACATATTAATAAATTAAATATTAGTCTTCCTTCAACAAAACTTTGAAAGTCATGTAACAGATGGGTTCTCTGCTTTAGATAAACACTGAGCAATTAAAGTTCTCAGTAAAAATGCTTTTTTAGAAACGTCAGACACACTGACTAAAATACCACAGAGCAGAGCACCAGCCACATACTAGTTTGATGATTCCATGGTTATGACAGCCTAATGGTAACACCTTTTCTTTCTGACAGGTTATATTAACCTGAGTAACCACATAATGGCAGGGAAAGGGTTTGAAAAACACTTCTAGATTTTTCCTGAAACATCCTTGGTGTGTGTGTGTGTGTGTGTGTGTGTGTGTGTGCATATTCATTTACATATCTGTTTCAGCACACTACACAAACTGGATAGAAAAGAGAACACATCCTGGAGTATTACAGATAATGTGTTTTGTATAACACAATGCAGTTTCTTTAAATGTAAGCCCTCTTTCTGCCTTCATATCTCTACTTTACATATTTCTTAAGGCTAGAGATTGGGGGTGCCATGTGCCATGTTATTGAAATAATTAACATTTACTTAGAGGTTGTAAACACATTTTTGAACCAGGGGATGGTTAATATAGACTGACTGTCATCAGTGTCAGGTATTCCACACAGTAGGTTGGGGTTTTTTTCAGCACACGATTAAATTCAGAATTTCCAAATGTTTTATGCATTTAATAACACATTTTCTGCTGTGAATCCATACAATCTTCAATTCCTTGATAAAATAGCTAAAAATGTGGGTGACTTTTTCATATTCTTTGTGTATAGTCAATCAGTGAGACCAAGAGATGCTACCAAATGTGCGACTAAAACCAGTTTTATTTTTTCAATTCTCATTGTTAGCTGCACAGGACAAATTTAAACATTAAGATATGAAAATATAGTATGATATAGTCTTACCAGTTATTAGTAATGAACTGAAATGACTGATGAAACTTAGGAAGACTTCTCATTTCCGGTAGAAGTAGCAAAGATTTCTTTCCTTCTTCCATATTCTCAAAGATATATTGCACCTCACATTTCAAATCAAAGTATAAAAAGTGAGTTAGTGGGGTAACATATTTAGTCCAGCATTACATTAAGGTCTACTGTTGCTGTAGAAGGCAACATAAAAGTTATGTATTATCACTACCATTAATTGAGCAAACTAAGGTCAAGTTCAACTGCTGTTGAGTTCAAGTATTCACAATCATTCCCATCCTAGAAATGCTGATGCAATTTGTTTACTGCTGAGTGAGATACAAGGGCTTTTAAAACAGGAAATTAAGTGTTCTAGGAGACTTTTTCAGATTTTCTAGCTTCACTACCTCCATAAAGCTTTTATTCTTCTGTTCATTTTTTGTTTTATATTCTTGTTGTCATGGCCACCTGAAACTTTCATGTGGGAAAAAAACAGTTTTTCTTTCTTATATTTTCCATCATCTTACATACCATTAAAAATGTTTTTACTTCTTGTTTTCTTTTTTTGTTCTCTGACATTGTAAGGAGCAATTCCAAGTTATTTGTTTTTTAAAGTAATTAATCTGCCAAGTTAAGCATAGGTAAACCTATACTTTAGCTATAAAATCTTCTCTCTCTTTCTGAAACCTGTTTTTGAAAAATCAAAGTGTGAGTTGTGGTGTTTGATGAAGAACTAAAACAAGATGTTGTTTTAAAGGAACAGTCAGGACATTTTTTGCAACATGTAAAAAAAAACCAAACCCTCAGATAGTTACCTGAGTGAGAAAAAAAAAGGTTAAAAACTGACCAGGAGGAAAATGAGAATAAAAATCTATACTTTCATCCATGTGTTTATTCATGGACTGCTTTCACACTTGTGTGATACTCATTAATATCACTTCATTCCTATAATAGTATCAAGGCTTTTCTTAATGTTCCCTTATAGCGTTGAGGCCTTCTACTTGAATTTTAAAAATCTCCAATGATGTAAATTCCACACTTTCTCTAACAACTTGCTCTAACACTTGATCACTTCCAAGGTGAGACAGATTTTCTATACAGTCAGAACTTTCCAGGATTTTTAGATTTGTGTTCTTTGGCTCTCATTCTTCTACTGTCTACCTTGGAGAAAAGTCTGCCTGTCATAACTATGCTCCATTAGGTAGCTGAAAAAAGAAAAAAATGAAAGTCCCTCTTGATCTTCTAAAGGTAGAAAATCCCTTAGTTTTCTCAAGCATTAAGGAAACTTCCCAGTCTGACTATTCCCAAGGCTCTGGCAGTCACACTTCCAAATGCATAACTTTCATAGGTCAATTTGAGATGCTTTGCTTAACTAATTCTCATCCGAACAGGCTTAAGAGAAAAGCACATAGGATATCTATATTTGATAACCAAGTAAAAAATCAATTTTAAAAACTCAATTTCTGTAATGAAAGGGTATTTTGCAGTATGTCTCCTTTGCATTTGGCATGTTTTAGAAATCTCAGAGGTAAAACAAAAGAAATATATGCAAGAAATCCAGAACTGATTTTTAAGCCAAAAATGTTTATTTGTATTATCAAGTAATACTGTCTGTGATTTATTATAGTTAATCTTTTCTTTCTCCTTTGACCATGATCATAAGCTTACTATCACTACCTGAATTTTCATTTTCATGTTGGAGGCAGTGGCACTAAGACAAGGTAACACTGTTGCTTTCCTCTTTAATTTTTCTGGAAATTTTAGAAGAGACAGGTTGTCCCTCTGGGTATGTGTCTCTTACAAAAGCTGAGCATAAACTATCAAAGACAGTGTTTTGTTGTTCGGGGGAAAAAAATTATTGTTGAAAATATTGAATTATTTCTGCCTTCATACAACAAAAAACAAGCAACAAAAATAACTAGAAATCAGGTACAACATGTGCTTAATTGTACCACAATAGAGGGCTGTAATCCATTTCCAGATTCCTAGATGTGTCAAAGAAATATAAATAAATAAATAAATAAATAAATATAAAATTAATCCTTTGACTGAAGGGTTTTGTTCATTTTATGGTTTTTTTGCCAATTTCTGCTAGTGCATTAGTTCTGTGGATGCTGCTTCACAAAGTCTGAAATGACCTTTTTCAGTCCTAGCTTGAATTAGTATGTTAACAGCAGTAATTCTGCAGTCCCAAGACTGATGATACTGTAATTTTCCAGCCTAATCACACTGAACTTCAAACATATTCAAAGCAATTCTATTGAAGTTACTGTCTCAGAAGTGTTTTTGCAATATGTGTGAATTACACATGAGGACACAACCATTAGACAAGTGCTTGTCAAGCTCATTGGAAATGAAATAAAGGAAGATACTTCCCTAAGGTAGCAGCTCATGTGAACCTTGTCCCAGTCTTTGATCATTTTAGACCTCACATGAGTATAAACTAGCAAAAAAATAGAAAATCTAAGCAAAATCTAACTTGCTTAAAATCATCCTTGGCAACTTATGTAAGCAATTAAACTTGAGAATCAATGAATAATTAAAATACATGTGTCCATCCATTCACACGACCCACACACCTCCATGAACAACTGCTGTCATGCCCAAGGGCCAAGACGACATTGAAACTGTTGCACATCTCTCAATATTTGGAGAAATAAACAAGCTGGAGAGAATTATCTGATCTTCCAAGACCCTGGTGCTGACACTTTTCTGTCACGCATATGTTATCTACAGACCACGTGCGTGTGGGTGAGATAGAGAAGTCATTAACAACCTGCCATACCCATCTCACTCACACCTTAGTTTTTATGTCACAGAGTAGCCTACATCTCTTCTTGAGGTTACCTCACTCTATATTGCCTTGTGTCAACAGAAAACATCATAATACCTTCATAATCTTAGTCATTATGGATGACAGAATTGCTGAAATTGAGAGTCCTCTGGAAACTATATATTCCAACCCACCAACCCAAGAGGGTCAATTAAGTTTTCAATCCCCCTCACTGTCTACTTGTCAAATGTGTACTTCATCAGAGAACTTCAGTATTATGTTATGACAAGCCTTAATAAAATAAAAAAACCCAAAAACATTCAATGCTCTCCCATCACACACAGAAACAATCAACTCATCATAGAAGACTATATCATAGGCTAAGCATGATTTCTAACTCATTAATTCTCACTGTTAACTCCCATTCTCTTCTTGTCCTTCATATCCTTGGAATCAAGGTGAAATTCTACAGGTGAAGTTCTTTAGTTCTCCATTCTTTCTCCCCTTGGATAGGATAATGTAATTTACCTTCTTTCAGTCTTCAGGAACCTCTTCTAATCAACATGACTTTTCGAAGATAATCATGAGTCTTCTGAGTCCTCTGTTGGGAGACCATTCCTGGGGGTGATACACTCCAAGCTGACCCTGAACTTTTTCAATACTTGCTTCTTCAGCTGTATTGTAAGTGATAGACATATGTCCCTGGGGCCTGATAGGATTCATTCTAGGATACTTAAAGATCTGCCTGGTGTTAATGCAGGGCCTCTCTCCACTATTTTACAATGGGACTCTGGAGAGTGGTAGCTGCCAAATGTAGTTTCAGTTTTCAAGAAGGGATTCTATGAAGACCAAGGCAGAGGCACTGAGTACCTTGACCTTTTCTATACTTTCTGCCACAAGTTGATTTGCTTGTGGAACGTCACCACCTCTGGACCAAAAAAAATCCTTTTTTTTTTTTTTTTTCTGATTATAATATCATGTAATTACAGAATAATTTAGATTCAAAAAGATCGTTATGATAATCAGTTCCAAATGTACATCTAACTCTGCCAAGTACACCACTGAACTTTGTGCCTAACATCACTGCTTTAATGATTTCATAACTCTCAGCTATGTCTTTCTTTAGACAACAAAGTTAAAGAGTAATATAGGTTGTAAAAAATCTCTAGAAGTCATCTTTCACTATCTCCTCCATTTCTGAAAGCCAGACTTATTCAGATCATGTTGCTCACATCTGGGTCAAGGCGAGTTTTGACTGCCTCTAAAATGAAGAATCCACAACCTCTAAATATCCTTTGACTTATTTATTTTCATGTAACATTTATTGGCAATTCCATACCTTTTATTGCATCTTCTGACCACTTTCCTTTTGCTGTCTATCTCTGAGACAATAATGTTAATATCTCCCTTCTAAGTTTTAGCTGTCAGTTGTGTTCAGCATGACTATTTAACTAGAATTTACGTTACTTTTTTGCACAGCAACTCTTTTTTCAACCCCAGGCACTGTTTTGTAAGATCTTCTAAGACTTTCTAGCCATAAATATTAAATTAAATAACTTAATATTTTTTCCAAACTCACAGGTGTAACCCTTAGCTTTTTCCAGGTTAATAATAAACATAGCGAATAAAATTGATCATACCAGTCATCCTAAGAGCTTGTTCTGTTGATCTTTCTCTGTTGAGAAAAGTCACCATAAAGTCATAAGTTTTTTCAATTCCTTAATCAATTCTTTTAGTAAGTCTGACTGTCAACCCCCCCTCATGCTCTGGGACAACACCTATAGTTTGCACTGAGGAGTCTGGTGCTGTTGGCCCAAGGGCCCCATGGCCACAGGCAGGGCTCTGTACCTGGAATAACAGAGCTGTTTTTCTGTATATATGCTTCCTTTCTTCATGTAAAAGAATTTTGGTTACATCAAGTGTACTCTTCCACGCCTGTTGCTTTCCCTTCTGTTTTTACTGAAAATAATCCTGCATAATATTTCTGTTCATGTTGGTTCTCTTCTAGTTACTGTGAAACACATCTGTCTCATACCCTTTCTTTAGGTTTTGCATATGCAGCCGACAGTATTACATAAGCTGTTGACAAGAGCTTTGGACTCCCTGCTGGTCAGAACCCTAGCAACCTGAATTTCACCCCTACATTTCCCATCTATGCTTCCCTACTCTATTGTTGTCAGCATGGGTTAAGACTAATAGTTCTGCCTTTCAACATCAAATAGATTTATTTGGTCATTTTTAGTGCCAAAAAATCAGCAGTCAACTTGAATAATTACCAAAATTACTGGTACAAACACCTCCTGCCACCCCTGAAGATGCTCTCTTCCTTTACTCTACAATATCTCTTGCATAAGTTAATAACAAACTGGTCTTGAAGACTACTTATAACTCAGATTCAGACATACCTAAAAGTGTGAAGACTACAGGCTGATGTAAATTTTATACTCGGAGAGATTCTCACTCCCAATGCAAACTAACCATTTATTACACTCTCTTTCATGGCTAACTGATACAAATTCAAAATTCACCAAGTTTACCAGCTTCCAGAAGTCAACCTCAGATCTTCTTTCTCTAGCTCTTCCCATGCAAAATCGTCATGAAAACTTCACTGTGTCATTCTGTTACTCACTACTTTCTTTACATTGCTGAGGAAAAGTATAAAAAAAAAATGTCACAGCTCTAAACTTAAAAGAGGTTCAGGTGCAATTTGGATTTTTAGGCTTTTACTCCCACTGCCAGGACAAAAATATCTAATTAAGTCCCATTTCTTCCTATTTTCAGCTCTGACCTAAAGGATATTTGAGGGAGATATTAATGAGAACTGACATAAATAAGTTAGATTTTTCCAGAACAGGAACAAGACTGTAGTTAGATGACAGCTGTTAAGGGTTTTAAGCAAGCATGGGTGTAAAGACCATTTTTGTAGTAAGAACTCTGAATTCAGGTTAGTGTTCTGTTTTCTCTTTTTTCACAGTTTAGCCAGTTTCTCTCTTGATTAGACATCTTGTCTACAGCTCGCTTCAGACACAATACTCACAATATTTCTACTTACATCTTCCCACTCAAGCTCTTCTGTTACTGAATTTGTAGGCCATGTTATCTTTTGGTGTCTGCTCAGTAGTGTTAAACAGAGTGTTATTCTACCAAAGGTTCAAGTCACCAGCCATGTAGAAGAGAATTAGAATATATAAATTCTGATTATTTTATTAGAAAAAACAAATGTAACAGATGCACTACTGGAGACATTAAATTCCCTGTTAAATCTCAGAGGATAATAATAACAAATCTGACAACAGAAAATTGAGTGCTAGATGAGATGAAGCTGAAAGAAGGAGAGGGAAGTAATTTGGTCACACAGAGGTGGGAAGACAGCCAGAAGTTTGAACTTATTTAAAGGAACTGGAATGTGAAAACAAATCAGTTTGTGAGGTGNTTTTATCATAAAATCACTAATGTGAAGCTATCTGAATATAAATATTTGAAAAAAAGTCTCTTCATTCTTATAATCTGAAGTCAAACCAGTGCTAAGTAGTCCAATTGCATCATCCTGTGTTTAAATCCTGTGTCTAAATGTCAGCTGTGGAACAATCAGCACCTCTTAAGTGTTCTCATCATATGATTATTTTCTTTTCATGTGTTTCCTTATAGCATTACTTCTAAATCTAACTTAAGTTCCTATGTTAATTTATGCTAACTAATGCAACCTTAGACCTGTGCAAAATTATCAAGCAGATATGAGGATCTCAGTTGAAATAAAGCGTTTCAGCATTCTCTTGATCTGTACTCAGTATTTGATAAATCATTGCAGTTTTTTTGTGAAAATCATCCTGAAATGTAATGTGGCTCCAAAGAACATAACTTACATAACTTCAAGTTCATAATATATTTATATTAATGTTTTATTTTGAACTATGGTCCTTAAAATAAGAGTCACCTGTGTGGCTGTGAGGGAGCAGGGTAGTGTTAATATATGTCTGAAAAGACATGCTGACTCAGAATCTGTATGTAAGACCATGAGCTGTAGGATCATAACTGCATGATCATATATAGACAAGTTCTACATCAAAATATATCCTTGGTCAATGACTTCTTTTGCTTTTCCCTTTACATTTTTCCATTTTAAAGTGATTTCTGTGTGTTTGTACTCAGTGCAATTCACTTCCATCACCACTTAGAGTAATGATAAATGTCTTCAACTTAGTCCTCAAATGGCCTTTGTTAAAACTGCAGTGCAAATATCAATTGACATTTTGAAGGTCATGACCAATCCCATTTAAAAGTAAGATTAAATAAAAGTTCAATTTGTAATCCAAAAAACAAAAGTGCAGAGTTCACAAAATGTTATTAACAGCTATATTGTAGACACAATTAATTCTAGTATATGAATCTCAGGACAAAGTTCATCTTAAGAGACCTGTATCTTATTTTATGTAAGAAATTACATTTTATATATTTTATTGTAACATTTACAAACCAAGAATAAAAGTTCATGAGAGAAAATAGTGTTGGTTTGAGGTGTTGGGTTTCTTTTTTCAGTTATTTTCTATCAGAAAATATACAGCATCTACTTATTAATTTTTGAAGTCCTTTCATAGTGAATTCTTTACAAGGTATTTATGCCTTTGTATACTGCTCATTCTTGTAAATTTCCTGTAATTTCAAATTGCAATTGTCAAAAATGGTGCATATGAAGTAGTAATGGTAGAGGCAAATTTTAATAAGTATAGATAAATAAGTCCACACTTAAAATACCTATTTAGTAGGCATATATTTACCTACTGGATGCCCAAATTTATTGACTTTTTTTTGTTGATACTTTAAAAAAAGAAATACTAGTAGTATGTTATTCTAAACAGAAAAGAACTAAACCAAATTTGCTCTGATGGTTTTCAAAACCTCAGTACTACAGCACATATTGAAAAAAAAAAATATACCAGATATTTGTATTATTCACAAAATGAGATGGAAGGAAAGCTGTTCTCTGAATTTGTAATTTCTTAAAGATACTGTCTTTTCCCTGTTATTCCTCATTATAAATTACATTTACTACTGTGAGAACAAGAGACAATATTAGAACAAGACCATATTACCCATGGAGATATCAGAAAGAAATTTGCAAGGATAAGCTGTGTTTTTGAGAGTTTCTCTGTTTTCGTTCAAAGTGTTTTGTATTCTCATCCAGGAGATACTGAGAAGTAAAGAGTTATGTAATTCCAAATTCTATGGACTCTTCTTGTCAATATTAAATCTAGCTACTATATAACAGAATGGTTATTATTGTCTTTTGCAATCACAAATATTACTGTATTTGCATGGATTTCTGTGATCCAGTGCTGCAATGAAAGAGGAACAGTATAATCTGTGTTTGCTTGTTTGCTGTTATTCTGCCATTTTCCCCATCTTTGCTTTTCATTACATTAATTTATTAACTACAAACTTGAGCAGGTTAGAAATTTGATAAATGTTCCCACTCTCATTTTCTGTTCATCTACAATTTACCTCTGTCTTACTACCTTTGGTATCTTCTGCTCATGGAATCTTGACACTTTTCAGTCATTTCTGGTTGTCTGATTCTTCTTGTGCTGTCACTAATCTCTTTCTGTAAATATGCTTCATCTTCCTGAAAATGTTAAAGGATACAACTACTCCACTGCTGAAATTTTATCTTGTAGCAAATCCTGCTCCAAATATTAGGAGGTTGAACAGCTTTTTACAACTATAATATATCAATTTATATGTTACATAAATATAGGAAACTATAGCAAGAAATTCAAAAGATATCTTTTTGGTGTTTCAATTACTAATAAATTTTCTTTTGGGGACTGAAATGCTTAGTGTAAGGTATTAAATAAAATAATTAATTAAAAGAAACATTTAATACCTTAATATGTAGTTTCAGATTTAATTTTTGAAAAACTCTCTCCATTGTTTGGATAATCTTCGTGATCCTGTATTGCAGTATCAAATTCAAATTAAGATAGTGCAGGAAAGGGAAATATCCTATTCTAAATAACATAGATTCAGAAAGAATTGCGTATGTAGTTTATTTTATGGCCAGATTAAAAAAAAAATCCAAATCCAAAAGCCAACAAAAACAACAAAACCCCCAACCAAAGTGCAAAGAGCTGGCATCCTACGCTTCATTATACAGTACAGAGGCTGTAATACAAAAGACAACATTACTGGCAGAATGGAGGCAAACAGGTTAGAATTCATCTAGTGTTTCTTTCGTGGTTTGCGCAAGGCATATTTTCTAGGCAAGGTTTTAAGAAACATCAACATTTTTTGAAGTTTGGTCGATTTTTGAAAGCAGAGACTGCTTCAACTACAGTAGATTCAAGAATNGAAGAGAAGAGAAGAGAAGAGAAGAGAAGAGAAGAGAAGAGAAGAGAAGAGAAGAGAAGAGAAGAGAAGAGAAGAGAAGAGAAGAGAAGAGAAGAGAAGAGAAGAGAAGAGAAGAGAAGAGAAGAGAAGAGAAGAGAAGAGAAGAGAAGAGAAGAGAAGAGAAGAGAAGAGAAGAGAAGAGAAGAGAAGAGAAGAGAAGAGAAGAGAAGAGAAGAGAAGAGAAGAGAACCCACAAAAAATGTTAGTTGACAATTTACAAAGGAAATGGATAAATGAATACCAAACTGAATTATTTTCAAATATAAAATTAAAGTTGTGTGAAATTTGGTTGATTCTGAATCTGTATTTAAGTTGAATGCCCACGTAAAATTCTTTTTAGATTTCTCAATTCACTTTTGAGCTTAGTTCCTTAGTATCTAGGACATTGATTGTACATAAAGAGACCCAAAGATATTTTGCAACATATGATGAATTAAAAACACTTTACAGAAGCAGTGGGAGGTATTGTAACTCAAGTAGTATTGAGGGTCTTGTAAAGCCATATGGCCAGTTAAAATTAAGGGAGGAAATTATGAATAGTTGATCCCTCATCCACAAATGCACCATTTAACTCAGTTCAACAATAACTTAAACTAGATTTAGCATGTCATGAAACTTATCACAAGTGAAAAGGAATGTAAAGCAAGAGATGACTGCAATCCGTAGTGGACAACCAGACATCTGTGGTTAAAAAAATAACCAGTTTTACACAGCCCCTCACAAGTTACACAAAGAATGACTGCTGTGGAAGGAGAATGCAGAGAAGAAATTATCAAGCTCTGCAATCCTGGCCTAACATCGTCTAAGAAGAGTACCTGGACCCAGGAAGATGCATTAGATCTCAGCTTTCTTTCTGGGGTGGGGAAGATGGGATCAACCATTTCTTAACCATAAAGTGAAATTTTTATAATGTGGAGCTAATTGACACACTGTATTTTATAAAGTTACCCCACAAGTCACAGGTTGTACTACTATATCTGTGATTTGTATATGTGTTATGCTAAGTCAGAACATCTATTTTTTTGCTACTGTAGGATTCCTTTGACCAATTTCTGAAGAAAGTAACTAGAGAGTGCACCCAAAATATTTTCTCAGTTAATTGATTCTGTAAGTAGCAACATTCCTCCTGTAGTAGGAGCAGGAGAGCATTCCAGATCTGGTATGTTCTTGCAGAAGTGATAAAAAGGAGGTTTTTGGAGACACTGAGGAATGAGACGGCCTCATACCTTTTCCAGAGTGTTGATTCCCTTGTAGAAGGCACGTTGAAAGAATTATTAAAGTATACTATATTTGTCACGAAATGCAAAAAAATACTTCTATCTTTATCCTCTTTGCTTTCAAGGTTATTACTGAGCAAAGAATAAATAGGTTTGAATAGAGGAAAATTAAGTAAATTTTCAAAATTGCAGGTTAAATCTCTGTAGTATTCAAAATCTGTTTCTAGTATGAAGCAATTAAAATTGAAACTAGTGTGTACAATCAAGGTGAGTGAAAAATATTAACTGTGAGATATAATTCTGTTAGATCAAAAAACATGACTATGTACTGTATATGAGAGGCTGAAATGTCGAAGGCTAATGACTCAAAAAATTGGTTGTTTGCAAAAGCAGCAGGTACTTTACTGAGGCCAGGTTTACAACCCCAAACTGAAGGGGAGGAAGAGAGGTTTGGCTGGGTGGTGGTGAAAATTTCTGATCCACATGAAACAAAGGGGGTGAGCACCCACTACCAGAGGATGAGCATGACAAACTCACTTTTTATATATAAAATGTTTGAGCCCTGGAATTATTGTGTACCTGATAACCTGCGACTAATGTTTTAAACAAGCTGTTTTCTGGTCAGATAAAGAAAAAGATCAGTAATGTAAAATGCAGATCCTGCAGAAGTGATATAATGTTTCTGTCATGCCATTTGCCGTCTGGTAGGCACCACTGGCTAAACTGAAGTGAGAGAAGCAGGGCCAAGCAGCAATCACACCATTAAAAAAGGCCATTAAAAAACCCCTGAAACATCCCCAGGCTCTTGTTTGCGGCCTTCCACCATAGTACCTTGCAAAACCCACAGTGTTGTAAAATCACAGAATCACAGAATCACTAGGTTGGAAGAGACCTTCACGATCATCGAGTCCAACCTGTTCCCTGACACCTCAACTAAACCATGGCACCGAGTGTCACATCCAGTCTTTTTTTATACATGTCCGGGGATGGTGACTCTACCATCTCCCTGGGCAGATGATTCCAGTACTTGATCACTCATTCTATAAAAAACTTCTTTCTAATATCTAACCTATATTTCCCTTGTCGTAGCTTGAGACTGTGACCTCTCATTCTGTCAGTTGCTGCCTGGAGAAAGAGACCAACCCCCACCTGACTACAATTACCCTTCAGGAAGTTGTAGAGAGCGATAAGGTCGCCCCTGAGTCTCTTTTTCTCCAGACTAAACAATCCCAGCTCCCTCAGCCATTCCTCATAGGGCTTGTGTTCCCAGCCTCCCACCAGCCTCGTTGCCTCCTCTGAATGCGCTCAACCATCTCAATGCCCTTCCCAAACTGAGGGGCCCAGAACTGGACACAGCACTCGAGGTGTGGCCTCACCAATGCCCAGTACAGGGGAAGAATGACCTCCCTGCTCCTACTGGCCACACTATTCCTAAAAGGCTGCGTAAAAGTTTACCTGCTCAAAGGGGGTACCTGGGCATTCCCACCCAAACCTGAATGTAGGTCAAACCATTGAACTTTGTGTTTCGTGGGCTACCCCCAGCCCCAATGGATAAAGACTGCACCCATCACTTCAACCAATGGACATTAAAATTGTCTCTTTCGAGTCTCATCACTGCATCCATGGCTGGTGATATCCTTCCTCTCTCCTATCTACTTTTATCCTTTTTTTCTCTTTCTTTCTTTTCCCTATACATTTTCTTAAGCAATATTTTTGTTCTTTTATTTTGCTATATTTCTATATGTCATGACTTAAACAGTTACATACTTGTTTTCCATTTCAATCAAATTGTTCTGAAATAAATCTTTTATATATCCATATTTAAAACACACGTCTATCCGTGTTGTTTCACTCTATTTTTCCACAAGTAATCTATTAACGGTAACTTCAGTTACCCTTGCCTTCAGGTGCAGGTTGTAATACCATGTAGATGGTTAGGAAACAATTCCAACACATAACTCACAGAAGTTATAAGTATGTTGGCCCAGATGGGATATCATCTCGCAAAATGATCATGGAATTAAATTTCTCTGGAATCTTCATTCCTCAGGCTGCTCAGAACACAACTGTACAAGACCTAGAGCAACCTCATCTAGCTCTAAAGTTAGACACATATCAAGAAAGAAGTTCATCTGGAAAAACTCCTGGGTTTCCCTGCAAACAAAATTTTCCCCATTTTTCTACAGGTCTTCAGAACGCAATCATTCCAAAACAATTGGTATAGGAACCCATGTGTAAAAAAATCAGTTAGGCACTGCCTGATTTTATTTGTTTACTTTGCAAATGCGTTTCTTGTGTGGGATGGGGACTGTAGTTTTCTCAGAAACAGAAAAAGATTATGAGATCATATGCATATAGAATTTGTGATACCAAGAGTCATCAGAGGAGAAAAAGTTTTAAAATAAAAAGAGAAATGGAACAAAATAAGAAGCATGAAAATAGAAGACAAAGCTCTAACAATCAGTAAACATGTGAATTCTTGTAATTTTATTTCAGGACTAAGTATATACAGGGCAAACACACTATTATTGTCCATCTTGCACAAACATCTTGAGATCTTATTGCTGTTGTATAGTAAGCCAGTGTTCATTTACAATCCTTTCTACACTAAGTACTTTTAAAAATGCGTTATCTGAGAAAAATTATCAAGAGCTCATTGAAAAATTTCTGCACATTTATAACTGACTATGACTTTATTACAAGTCACAGACCACACATTACTTAAAATCTAGTCAGTACAGCAGCATGCCAAGGAAAACAGTGTTTATATCCTACTGCAAGTTGGTGTTTGTTGGGGTTTGGGGTCTTTTTGTGGGGGTTTTTTCCCTATAAGGTGGCTTTCTGGTAATGATGATCTTCTGAGCATCTCCGTGGCTGCAGTCCTGCACGGGGTGCTTAATGAATTTTGCAGTGTCAGAAACCCCTGACTTTGCATACTGTATAGACTCAGAACTTTCATAGCAACGCACAGAGCTTGCAGGATTTTACTTGATACATAATCGGTCTATATACATATAGATATAAGGCAATAAGTAGCAACTGTCTGTCTCAGCAGTCTGTATCACATTACTATTCACAATGGGCTGGCCTGAACAATTCTTCTTCGACAATGTTATCTATAACACAGATTCTGTCTTCTGTCTAAACCTCATTTCCAGAATGCAAGTGTTTTTGCCACTTCTGAATCCAGCCTTATTCATTTT
The DNA here is from genome assembly GCA_013397295.1 of Polioptila caerulea. Lineage (NCBI taxonomy): Eukaryota > Metazoa > Chordata > Aves > Passeriformes > Certhiidae > Polioptila > Polioptila caerulea. The sequence goes on along the minus strand of VYXF01012162.1, from coordinate 89,531 downwards.
CAACCTCCACAGCATGGTTACAACTGAATGCAAACTTCCATGTATCCTTGTTTCCTTAAAAAGAGGAACTCAGGCTCCAACAGGCATCTAATCTTCTCAATTAGTGGAGAAGATCCCTAGGTTGTTTTGCAACATCTCTGCAGATAATAAGTTCAAGGGCATCAGAAAACCATAGATAAAGACCTTGAAGGAATTATTTCTGACTTTTACAGGAGGTATTTCATGTTTTAATAAAAGCCTGTGACTACTTTTGTCACTCCAAGAGTTTCTCATCAAAAGAGCAATAACTCTGTTAATGTTAATGAAAAAACATGTAAAGCTTACAGTTCTTTACTCTCTTGACTAGTGCACTCTTCTTCATAACTGTGATTTAGTGATTCTGTAACTGCCCTTAGATAGAAATAGAAGGGGAGATTTTGGGACAGCAGGACGAAAATCATGACAGACATCTGAGGATATGAAAATATTCTTATCTCTAATTAAAATCACTGAAATGTACACTCATGGACTAGTCACAGTAATTGTTTTGTCCTGATCACACATTATAAATTCACCATATGGGCTGTTCTGCTGAAAGCTTTTATTTCCATATCCTCCAACACTCAGAGTTAAGAAAATAACACATAACATTGAACAAGACTCCAACAGTGCATTTATATTGGTTCTCAGCTTGGTTTTGTTTCCTGTGGCATTATCATCAAAAAGGACAGTGCATGCTTCTTCTATCATGAACTAAATACAGAGACTTAGACGTTAAGAAAACTTTCCCAGATACCAGATCTATAAATTCACATTTGTTTTATTTCCAGGTTCAATTTGGATTTTAAAAAAGGAAATATATCAGATAATAGAATTTATGTACATTTTAGCCGAAGGGCACTCATGTTCACTGAGAGGTTGCTGCTTTTTTCTTCCCTTTGGGCTCTCTGAAGGAGCTCTTGACTCCATGCAGCTGGCTTGCTAAAAGCTGAATAAACCCACGCTGCAGAACATATAATCGTGTCAGTAGCTTTTATTTAAATAAACAAAATGAAATTACACTAATAATCATTTCCCGAGGATGATTTCATGTGTCTTGTTATTCTGTTCAATGCATATGGGTAGATTTTGTTCAGTTACATAAGGACTGAAGTAATTCACATTATTCTAGTTTTAGATCAATAAGAGTGTGGTGGGTTGACCCTGGCTGGGTGCCACATGCCCATCAAACATTCACAATCACTCTCCCCTGCAGCTGAACAGGGGAAAAAATGTAATGAAATGCTTGACAGTTGAGATAAGGACAGGGAGAGTTCACTCACTCATTACTGTCATGGGTAAAAGAGACTCAACTTCTGGAAATTAATTTAATTGATAACCAAACAAATCAGAGTAGAGTAACGAGAAGTAAAACAGATCTTAAAATTATCTTTCCCCTACCTTTGCCTCCTTCACTGGCCACCCTCCAAAGAGGCACAGGAGACGGGGAAAGGGCATTATAGTCAGATCATGTTTCATTTGCTGCTTCCTTCTCAAGGCGAGGAGTCCTTATTCCAGAGTGGGGTCCAGTCCTTCCTAAACTTCTCCAGTGTGACTTCTCCAGGGGATCACAAGTCCTACAAGGACACCTGCTCCAGTGTGGGTTTCCCTTTCACAGGTCTCTGGGTCTTGACAAGAACCTGCTGAAATGTGAGCTTCCCAAAGGGTCACAGCCTTCTTCCAGTTATCCACCATGGTCATCCATGGAGTGCACGGGGACAGCTACCTCATCATGATCTTCACAGGCTGCAGAGGAATCTCAGCACCTTGAGACCCTCTTTCTCTTCCTTTCTCCTTACCCTTGCTGTCTGTATGCTCTCAGATATTCTCACTCTGCTCTCTCTGACATCTATCATTTCTGTGCCATAATCTTTTTTTCCTCTTCTTAAATATGTTATCACAGAGACATTTCTACCATGTTTAGTGGGCTTGGCCTTGGCAAGATTTGGGTCTGTCTTAAAGCAGCTGGCATTGGCTGTCAGACACAGTGAAAGTTTCTTTTACAGAAGCCAGCCTGGCGAACCCCCACAACCTTCCCCACTAGTAAAACCTACTCATGACACACTAAAATCAGAATCAATCATTTTATGTTCAGAAAAGCCTAATTTTTATTAAATAGATTTTAATATTAAAATGTGAAGCCATATTCTCAGTCAACATAAATCAGCACAGCTCCATAGGGTTCAATTGAGTTCTGCAAATTTATCCCACCTGATCGTTGTCCAATCTTTTGTTATAATTAGGATTGTAATCTCAGAGCTCTGGCAAAATATTGTTCAAACAATGGGGAATAGTAAGAAGTGGTGTATTTACTAATTTTAGGAAACTATATGCAGGCTTTCAAACAGAGACATTCACAGGTCTCTGAACAAAGTATAGATCTGTAATTATAGCAGAATTTAAAATGAATGTGAAAATAATTATTTAATTAGTTTTCACATTCAATTATAGTTAATAAAATATCCATAGAGAAGATGAAACAAAGTTATCTCTTCCTCCTTGCTTTATAATATTTTATTGTACAGGCATTGAAATGAAAATTGTATTTAAAACAGATAGAGTCACACTGGGATATATACAAAACACAATGAAATATGCTTAATTTACATGAAGTTATATAAGTAACTTCTGATGAATGTTTTGACAGGAAAAATATCCTTAGATGCTGTAAGGCAGATGCTGATTTTCCTAGAATTTATTTCTAGAAACATATTGTGATTATTATTTACTTTCTGAGTAATTATAAAAATAAATTTCACACAAGAATTGTAATTTATCTTTGAATATTTTCCATAATCCTTTTTTGACAGATCATGATAATAAAAAAGATGAAGACGGATATTTCAGGGCAACTGAAGAATCTAGCTTAACCCTGGAAGAGGTTGAATGGTCTAATAATGTCCGACAAGTTGGTGACCCTAGTCATAGAGCTAGAGAGTTCCGAATGCAAAGAAAAAGTACAATAGAAAAAATATATATATTTTTTTTTTTTTATTTTTTACAAATTTTCAGTCCTTACACCTAGTAAGCTAAACCAATAAAAGTGTAAAGGCTAAACTGGAGAATAACACTACTCTAAAATTTTCCTCTGAAGATCAGAAGCTCTTTCCAGTCTTCATAGTGAATCTTGACTACGAGACCAATATGGAGAGAAGTGATGGGTGAGAGAGCAGTGAAAATCATTGATCTCAGCAGTTGGCTTGCACAGACACCTTCTTCAGTTAGTTGCCTATGACTAAATAGAGCTCATGACCACTGATCTTAAGCATGGACCAAAATCAAATCTGACTTCATTGAAAGTTTCTGCCATTAGTTAACAAGGAGGTTTAGAAACTATACTTCATTGCCAATTCATTTTCATTTTCCTCCAGCCAGTAATTTAGGCGTTTCTGATTACAGAAGCTAATTAATAGCTATGGAAATAATTTGTCTCACAATTCTTAAAACTGATTATATTCTTTGTGTTTGCAACACTTTTTTGCACAAAAATTTCCACAATTTAATGGTCCATTCACAAGTCTATATAAGGCAGGTATCATTCAAAAGTGGGAAGCACTATGCAGATAGCAGATATTGAATTTTAGAATATAATTTCTTAAAATAAGTCATGTAATAATTATTTTTCTCTCTGTCAATAATTTCTCCACAGAATGCATCTCACTGGAAAAGGGTGAGATAGTCTGTATTCCTTTTCTGTTTTCTCTTAGTCTACAGAAGATCCATAAAAGTCAGGAGACAAAACATCCACCTAGAACTGCTAATAAGACTACTGTGATTTGCTACAAAGAAATCCAACATAAATCTTTCAAAACCTGAAAAGAATCAGACAAGAATAAAGAAAATACAATATTGGCCTGCAGTCTGCAAGCACCTATATAGATGCAGAAATTCCTACACAGAAGTGACCACACAATTTAACAAGACATCCTCCTAGTCTCCAGATTATCCTAAAGTTTTTTTTTTTAGCTGTACTGAGACCTATTTAGGTCTTATACTACCAATATGCACACATACATGACAGTTGTATCAAGGGCTCATGGTAACAACATGTGAGGGACAACTGAATTTCATATTTAGCCCCACAGATCCAAACACATTTCTCTGAGACAAATCTTACATGCCACCTGAGAAAGACACCAGTAGTCTCCATGAAACTCAATGTGTGTTATGAACATCATTTTGAGGTAGCATCTTACTACACCTGAACATTCTACATTCAAAACCACTGATTAATATAGAAAGTTGAATTTCAAAGAGAAACAAACAAAAAAGAAACAAATAACTCTCTAAAAACCTGCAGTATTTTCAAGAATTTTTTTCTTATTTCTATTTGTTTTGCAATGAATTCTTTGAGCCTTTCCAAAATACAATACATAATACTGCATTATTTCCAATATACCCATTCTGTATTTTCCTGGTGAGAAAAATATAACACCTAGTAGGAGTCTGATTCATATGACTCTGTGGATACAGTTACATCCTGAACCTTCATTTAAATTTAATTAAATTTAATTAATTTAAATTAAAATATAATTTTATACCATTGATTTTTTACGCCTTTTAATTACATTTAATCAAAACTTTAATCCAGCAATTTATTAATTTATTAGAGGTGGCAAGAAAGTGAGATACATTGCTACTTCTTTTCCTGTTTTTCAATGCCAAACTCAGAGTTTAGTTCCTGTATCAATAGGCTTTTGCACTCATTTAATTTCTTAAATTGATTTGTTACCATATTCAATGTGTTAGAATTTTTAAAAACGTTCAATATGCCACTTATGTTTACTTTAAATGACCCAATGCATAGCACTTGTTGCTTGAGTCTATGAACACACAAAAACTGAGCCAGGTCCTTAAGTCTTAATCTTTATAAACTTATTTTCGGATAGCCACATCAATGTTTGGCAGTTGTGGAAAATTTTATCACTTCTTTCAGAAGCATAAGTTTTAGTTAATGCACAAGTTGAAGATAATAACAGAGACAAATCATCTTAAAAGTGAAAACACTGCACTCCACCGCAGGTCATTAAATGTAAACATGTAACTTCACTCCTCTAAAAGAAAACACAAACAGCTCTTAGAGACTGGATTTGTAAACACATGGCAAAAAATTCTATGATTTTTGATTGCTTCTAGATTTTGTTGTTTTCTTCATTTTTTCTCTTTACCTTTCATATGTGTTGTTCTGTCTTTTTCACTCTCTGTTTGCTATCTACAAAATCCATCCCATTCTTTCCTCCACTCCCTGCTCTCCACACCACGGAGAAGTTTTGGCTCCATTTTCTCCACGCTCTCTCATTTGGCAGTGTAGACAGCAGTTAAATCCCTTGTAGAATTTTCTCTTACAGACTGAACAAACTCAATCGTCTCAGTCTCTTCCCATACTTCATGGGGCCCTGTGGCAAATGGCATAGGCTGGGAATGGCTGAAATTCAATCATAAGGGTGGAGACAGAAATGAGATTGTAATTTAAGGGTAGGAGACAAACCAGTCTCTGTGAGAGAAGCAGAGNCATACATGACAGTTGTATCAAGGGCTCATGGTAACAACATGTGAGGGACAACTGAAGTTCATATTTAGCCCCACAGATCCAAACACATTTCTCTGAGACAAATCTTACATGCCACCTGAGAAAGACACCAGTAGTCTCCATGAAACTCAATGTGTGTTATGAACATCATTTTGAGGTAGCATCTTACTACACCTGAACATTCTACATTCAAAACCACTGATTAATATAGAAAGTTGAATTTCAAAGAGAAACAAACAAAAAAGAAACAAATAACTCTCTAAAAACCTGCAGTATTTTCAAGAATTTTTTTTCTTATTTCTATTTGTTTTGCAATGAATTCTTTGAGCCTTTCCAAAATACAATACATAATACTGCATTATTTCCAATATACCCATTCTGTATTTTCCTGGTGAGAAAAATATAACACCTAGTAGGAGTCTGATTCATATGACTCTGTGGATACAGTTACATCCTGAACCTTCATTTAAATTTAATTAAATTTAATTAATTTAAATTAAAATATAATTTTATACCATTGATTTTTTACGCCTTTTAATTACATTTAATCAAAACTTTAATCCAGCAATTTATTAATTTATTAGAGGTGGCAAGAAAGTGAGATACATTGCTACTTCTTTTCCTGTTTTTCAATGCCAAACTCAGAGTTTAGTTCCTGTATCAATAGGCTTTTGCACTCATTTAATTTCTTAAATTGATTTGTTACCATATTCAATGTGTTAGAATTTTTAAAAACGTTCAATATGCCACTTATGTTTACTTTAAATGACCCAATGCATAGCACTTGTTGCTTGAGTCTATGAACACACAAAAACTGAGCCAGGTCCTTAAGTCTTAATCTTTATAAACTTATTTTCGGATAGCCACATCAATGTTTGGCAGTTGTGGAAAATTTTATCACTTCTTTCAGAAGCATAAGTTTTAGTTAATGCACAAGTTGAAGATAATAACAGAGACAAATCATCTTAAAAGTGAAAACACTGCACTCCACTGCAGGTCATTAAATGTAAACATGTAACTTCACTCCTCTAAAAGAAAACACAAACAGCTCTTAGAGACTGGATTTGTAAACACATGGCAAAAAATTCTATGATTTTTGATTGCTTCTAGATTTTGTTGTTTTCTTCATTTTTTCTCTTTACCTTTCATATGTGTTGTTCTGTCTTTTTCACTCTCTGTTTGCTATCTACAAAATCCATCTCATTCTTTCCTCCACTCCCTGCTCTCCACACCACGGAGAAGTTTTGGCTCCATTTTCTCCACGCTCTCTCATTTGGCAGTGTAGACAGCAGTTAAATCCCTTGTAGAATTTTCTCTTACAGACTGAACAAACTCAATCGTCTCAGTCTCTTCCCATACTTCATGGGGCCCTGTGGCAAATGGCATAGGCTGGGAATGGCTGGAATTCAATCATAAGGGTGGAGACAGAAATGAGATTGTAATTTAAGGGTAGGAGACACACCTACTCACAGTCTCTGTGAGAGAAGCAGAGAATCTTTAAGAACTGACTGAGAGCACCTGCAGTGGTGACAACCTGTTCAGGTGCTTCAAAAATCTGAATGGGTTGATCAGATACAGATATTCTCTGCCCAACCCTTTAATTGACAGGATCTGGAGTAAATCAGAGAGACACCTGAGAGACCAAGATCACACACACAGCACAGGCAGGATCCCTGCACTGGTCAATGTGAGCTTTCTCTGAGACTGCATTTTTTGCCATATGGGAAAAGGAGGTCATATATCACTTGCCAACATAAAACATATCTGTAAGGGAATGTGCATTGGTGTTCAAGTCCATTTACTCTCTGCACAGACAATTTGGTATTAAACCACAAGAAAGAATGTTGATATCAGAAGCAGGATACTATTATACTAATTAGGTCTGCAACACAGGGGTGGATGAGCATAAGGATCTGGGAGCTGAGGCCATGGCAGAAGCTGTCCCAGGGCAGGGGATATCTGTCACAATAGAGGGTTGCAGACATGTGCCAAATTCCCAAGTTTGGCCAGTGAGCTGCAGAGTTGTTAATGGCCTGAGGGCAGGCCAGAGAGGTGGAGCTGCTATTCATTGGTGAGCCAGAGAATAAAGGGTAGATGTCTAGAGACTTACTCAGGACATATATCATTGCAAACTATGTGCCACCATAAAAAAGGACCTCAGTGGAGAAAACTGTTTTCCATCTCTTTCTCATTTAGTTTTATTTTGCCTTTTGAGATAATTTAGTAATCTGTTCAGTAGTTCAAAATTATAAATGTTAATAAATTAATACAAAGTCTTCTTTTCTGGACTGTAGTGAATAGTTTGTAAAATTTTTTTCCACCAAGAATTAGTGAAACAAATTTTCACTAAAATTTTGTGTTCAGTTTAAGGACTGTTTCACTATTAATACAACAAACTCATTTACATGTTTCTGTAAAAAATGTGAGGATGAAAAAGGCAAGATTCCTAAACTTTCATTTTATATTCTATAGTATATAACATGCATTAACAGTCAAGAGGATATAATGTTAGAATTTTATTTAGATAAGAACCTTATGTGAGGTGAGAGGATGTCCCGGTAACTCTAAGGTCCGCTGATTTCTGACCTTAAAAGCCACATTGTAGTCTCTTGATTAAGAGGGTCTTGTACCCATTGCCACACTTACGATGCATGTGGAAAGCAGCAGACATTGCTTTTTTGATTATTCAGGTATTCAAGATTTCTTTATAGCTATACTTATGACAAAATCACGAGACAGGATGAAAAAATTACACATTGATTCTAACTATGTGGTTATGACACCCATTCTATCCTAGATACACACACTCCCCAAAAAACCCCAATCCCTAACAAAACCCCCAAAACCACTAACACTTTATCTGTGATATCCTCAGTTCTTCTTCAACAGGAAAGAATAAGAATCAGATTGAAATCCACTTTCAAATTTCCAAAGGTAGCTTTGGAATTGATCCAACACTTCTGCTGGGATTTTCAGGAAGTAGTTGCTTTCTGTGATTCCTGAGATTCTTTGAGGAAAAAGAACTGCTACTCACGTCTGTGTTGTCAGCTTTCAGCCTGCTTTATGTCGTTCTAATGCTGAACCGGAGATAGGAAATATTTAATTCATACACACAGTTACCAGTGTCACAACCCAGAATGACTTATCTTTCCAGATTTGCAACAAAAGGGGAAGAGCAGAAGCAAGAAAATATTCACATGAAAAAATTAGTATCTTGTGATTTTATTGAAGACATTTTCCCAGGGAAGTGCAGGAATTTTAATAGTTTAATAAGGATAAGTTTAATAAGTTTAATAGGATAAGAAGTGGAAATTTTCTGTACATTTACTTTGGTGCAGATATAGGTGTTGTCTTTGTTTATTGTTTTGTGGAACTGGTGGGTTACATGAGGAAAAAATATGTTGTGTATCTCTCTTCTGTGCCTGTTATGCAAGTTAATATGTCTTTTATTCTTAAGCTATTAGAGTAATTTATATCTCTCAAAACAATGAGAAAATATTTGAAAATATTTGCAAATTTACCATACATGACAAATTGTATTTGGATTTCTTATCTATTATATGAATTTTGACTTTAATAGTACACATGGCTTTGTTAAAAACAACCCTTATTAAGGGAAAGTAGATTTTTCTATTTTGTCAATTCTGACATAATGCTTTATCTAAACTGATAAATGCTTTATTTTGTTTTCATTTCCTTATAAAAAAAATAAAGATAGAAAAATTTTGAGATCAAAGAATTTTCTTATCTTCACTGTAATAGTTAATGATTTCAGTTTGACAGTTTTGATGCACAGACAATACTTTTATATTTTAAAAAAGATTACAGATTTTAAGTATATTAAGATATTATTAATTTATATTCTCTTTGATGACTTGTACCACTGAGATCAATTTGGAAAAACATATTTTCAACTGCAAAGATTTTATGAAATTCCATTTCAATTAAAGCATCAAATAGTACCATATATATTAAAAAATTGCTAGTAAGAATTATTGTACAGAATCTTCCAAGGAAAGAAATTAGTTTTGATACCTCTTTATTGTTAAATTCATTGTTCTCCAATGATGCCAGATTTTTTTTGGCTGCTTATGAAAAATTAAATGTTCACATAGCAGTCTATATTATTTTCTCCAGAGATCTTAGCAGCACAAGTTCACATGGACTTCAGGATAGAGACCAAGATATACATCACCTTGTCTTTTCTTCCAGAGACCAGTTAAGATATTTTATATAGGACAAGCTTATTAACACATTTTGGGGAATATTTAAAGTGTTTCACCATTAGAGGTCTAAATATATAATGTAATTATTTTTTATATATATATGTATAATTTCTTGAATATATATAATAAAAATATAGTGATTTGTAACAATTACAAACAATAGTTGCTGAAAACATTGTTGCTGACAGAGTGATGTTCTGGCTGTTGCTGAGCAGTCAGGACATTTTCCACTCCTCACACTGGCACACCCCACCAGTGAGGAGACTGGGAATGCACAAGAATCTGGGAGGAAACACAGCAGTAACGTTGACCCTACCTGGCAAAAAGGGTAGGCCACACCATATGGAATCGTGTTCAGTAATAAAGTTTGGGGGAAGAAGGTCACAATGGTATCTGTCTTCACAAGTGACCATGGGATGGAACTCTATTCTTGGAGAAGCCTGGACACGTACCTGTGGTTGAGAAATAGTGAATGAATTCTTTATTTTCATTTGCTTCACTCTTCAGATTTTGCTTTACATACTAAACTGCCCAAACTCAATCCATGAGTTTTCCCACTTTTGGTCTTCCAATTCTTTCCCTAATTGTGCTGGAAGACAGTGAAAGAGTACCTGCTTTGCTTTTAACTGCCTACCATTTAAACTACAATAAAATATTGACAGTCTCACAATTCAGTTTTTAACTAGTTTTTGTGCAATCATTTTTTTAGAATTTCTTTTTAGTTAGTTTTTTTTGGGTTTTTTTAATGAAATATTTGCTATCTTTCTTTTAACTATGTTTATTGCACATTCAAATACTTGCTAAGAATTTTTTTCTGGGAAAATTGATGGACAGATGCATTAAAAGTGTGTGTTTTGAGCACATTTTCTATGAAAAATTTAATACCTTTATTTTATCATTGATCCAAACACATTTTGGTAATATATATTTTTTTAATATTATTTTCAAGTTACATAAATTTCTTTTGTTTCTGGTAGTGAAAAATCTTAAGGGTGGGAAGACTGCTGTCTCTGCTGAGGGTTAAAGAGTGGCTTGCACCTCTCTAACATAGTAAGACTTAATTTCCATAAGTAGAGAAAACCCTGAGTGATCAATTTTTCTTTAACAGTCAAGAGACGACTCCACATACAGGTTTGGAGAGTTCAGTTTCTACAAGGACCTCTTCAAACCACCGTGGAAGCAGGATTAATCTGTGCTAGGTAAAATGTTGGTGTCAGTCAATAAATGTGTTAAAAGCATGATGTAATTCAGTTACACTCGAATTTCTGCTTTTAAATATTTCTATGACTGTCTCCAAAGCTTATAACTCCACGTTCTAAGATTAAACAGGTACAATTATTCAAAACAGTAAATTTCTGGTGTGATTGCATAAACATAAACCCTAATGATTCATCATCTTCATAATTCAGCAGCAGTTAAACCCACACATGCTTGAGATGCATATAAATAAATATCAGTGCCTTTTCTTAAACAATTTTGTTTCTACTACTGACATCTTTACTTTTGATCCATTTCTGCCACTAGCTCTGATTTTACTTTAGCAATATGAGGGTATTCATTATATGAGCATGTATTTTCAAATATTTTTTCTTTTAAAATAAGATGTATTCATCAAGTAGTGGATTATACGTGTGAAAATATACTGATTATATAGTAACTGATAAGTACAATTATTTCTCCTTTTGTTGTCATGCATTTCAAAGCTATTCTCTTAAAAAAATTCATAAAAACTGCTTTCTAGTAATAGATTAATCTAAAAAAGAAAGTATAAACCATTTCGTATTTTAGACCTATATCTGTTTCGGCTTCACTTGATCAGAAATGAGTTCACAGTATTCATTGTACTAAGATATTTTTAAAATATATGTGACACATCTTTGTTTCAAAAATAACTATGAAAACTGTGAAATTATTACAAAAGCTCTTTTGGAGTTCTGTTTAATTTATTAGTAGATATGCTTTCCTAGAACAGATGTAACATTTTTCTGACATTGTTGCATTTCTGAGATGCCTTTTTTTTTTTTTTTTCCTGTAATGCTGACATATCACACCTGCTAAGCAGGCAAAATTTTCAAGTATAGTAATTCCTGAAGTGCCCAGGGAAGGTTGGTATGATGTTAAGACCCTCACCAATAACAAAGAACAACATGCCAGTGAATACCATGAAACCACACAGACTTTCGGATTCCAGAAATCATGGATTAGAAACTTCCTAAATAAATAAACAATATTTGGTAGTTTAGAAACATGATTTTTAAATTTTTTTTTCTCTGAAGCAATAGGTGAATGCTGTGAGGGATAATTTAACATCCAAACAGTATGGTATGCCTATGTGCATGCAATTAAATCTATATAAACTGTCTTAGGTTAGTTAAATCAGCCAAAATTAGGAAGAATTAGATTCCATAATACATTCCCAAGGATATATTTACAAGCAAGATCACAAGTCAAAGTTGGGCTGAAATTCAATCAGAGAAAGTGAGGTTCACCCTTGTCAGTAGTATAATTTCAGTATGTCCTGCCACCAAGGATTAAGCTATTGTTTTAGGTAAAAAGAAATAGTGTATTTGTTTTCTCTCTGCTGGCTTGTGTCTCTTTAGCTAAAATAGAGAGGAGGAATTCTCCCTGTGCTTCTTTAAATAAGCACAGCCTAAGATGAGGAGTCTCTAAAAATCCCTTCTTACAACTCAACCTACCTAACTCATATTTGGATATGGATTGCTACCATTGTTATCAGCATTGGGCTCATACCTAACAGAAGTAGTAAAGCTGAAACAATTTATTAAATATGATGATAACCCACAAAAAAAAAACCCAGAAGAAACAGCTGAAAATTTTATTCTAAACATAGCAAGGCTAATTTAAGATGTGAATAGTAGTATGTTTTAGTTCCTGTTTTCAGGAACATGTATGCAGTACTGTAAAATTCACATGGAGAAAGAAACTATCCTATCTGCTTTATAAATCCTTAATGGGCAAAAGTATGAGATAAATTTCCATGTAGTTAATTCACTCTAATTATGTCTCCTGCACTGCAATAGCCACTAAATATCTTCTTTATGGAGAACAGTGCAAGTCCTAGCATTGTAAAGATAACACTTTGCTTCAGGTAAGCAAGGAGGAATTCCAGAAATTCACCATCTATAGATTCCCACGGTGTGCTATTCCTTCATTTTGAGTAGTTTTCAGCAGTACATCAAGTAACAATAGCAACATAATAACTGTTTTGTATCTATCTTGAAATAACACATGCTCTGAGAAGCAGCTCAGCAGAAGCAGAAAGTGCTTGGAAAAATTTCAAAGATGTAAGCCATAAGACAGATCTAAATAATAATAATAAAAAAAAAGAATTACCACCACTACACTACTGAAGGTTACTTTCCTGAGTTCAGCCGCACAATGTTGACTCTAATTTCTTAAGACTGTATGAAAAAAGTAATATTTTGCTTCTGTTAATAATGTGACAATTTCAACCATTTCATCCACCAAAACGCTTTAGAATAGAACTGAATATACTTGTTTACAGTATTAAGTGTCCTTTATTGAAGCCCTAAATAAAAACTCTATTACATCATTTGGTCTTTCAAGTATGCCTAATCAGTTTTGCTGCTATGGTTACTGTCAAATACAGTTTTTCAGAGGATGGAACAGAGTATATATGAATCAGGTATCAAATGCTCTTTATGTACATATGTATATACCTATTACATGCAAATAATGCTAGGGCTATATTTCTAAACTTTTAGTTGCTGAATTCTTGTATAATCTTTAACTGTTGCAGTAGACCACTCATTAGGGGTAGAGATGAGTCAAGACACAGACTCTCATTTAACAGTGCAAAAAAGGTCCCGGTTTATTCCTTTTCACAGCTCAGCCATCCTGACTCTGATTACAACAAGCTCCTGCTGCAGGGTCTAACTGCAGACTCTGCTGGTTATTTCCTGCTGCACTATGAATGCAAGTATTAGTTTGCAGATTGAACACAGCCCTTAGATAGCCCAGCTTTGACTGTAGACTGCAACAGCAGGCTCTAACTTCATCAGACCCAGACCGACCTCACAGCTGATCTTTTTGCCACCAGTACCGCACTTCCTCGTTTCAGTCTTCTTTGTGGCTCTCTGGATCTCTCCTTCTCAGACCTTCTCTCCCTCCACAAGGCTCTCTTCCTCAGGCTCCTCTTCATCCAAAGTCTCCTTTAACTAGCTGACCCACCCCTTTTATCATGCTTATCTTTATAAGTCACAGTTGCTACCCACTAAGAACAAGGATTTTCCTCTTTGGTAATTAATAACAACTGTGACTTATCAGGGGCAAGGTCATCTGGTCATTCACACCACAATTTAACTACATGCTAGACCCAGCTGAGATATTTAGTTGTCCCAGGAATCGCTACCAATCTCCCTCTCAGACAGTGTGATCACTCATCCTTTCATTATCCGGACATGGTCCAGCACCTCAGTGTCTTTCCTGTAGTGAGGGTCCCCAAAACTGAACGCAAAAGTCAAGGTGTGGCCTCACCAGTATCGAGTGCAGGGGAACAATCACTGCCGTGGTCCTGCTGGCCACTCTGTTGCTGATACTGGCCAGGATGCCACTGGCCTTCTCAGCCTCTTGGGGTCACTGCTGGATCATGTCCACGGGACTGCCAGCTTGGACCACCAAGTCCTTTTCTGCTTGGAGATGATGAAATTATTCTGCTGATTGGAAATAAACATACCTGTTGAAATAAACACAGGCATTGCCAAGTCGCTGTTTGTGTTATTGGATCCTCATGATCTTGACTAGCTTCTCTTGGAGCCTTCACCTACACCCATGTGGCCTGGAACAATATTTAAGCTCAATCCATTTAGAAATTAAAAGATATTATCAATCATTCCAATAAAGGCTCAGTAAAGTGAGAGAAGTTGTACTGAACTGAGGCATGTATCTAAAGTTATTTCTTTCCATTAAGTTTAAAGACGTGTAAGCAATGGAAAGATCCAGGTGCATTCAAGGAAAAAGTAGTTCTACAGCTGAGCTCTTATAAAAGGGGTACTAAGTAAGAAAGTATAGATCTCCACTTTACTGAAGTTTCAGACTTTTTTTTATAATGTCATGCCCTCTCTGCTCCCCAGGTGTAATTCAGTAATTACAGTAAGCTCCATCCTGTTGAAAAAGGAGTTTCAAAGATAGAAGATCTGGAAAAAAATAATGGAGTAGCAAGGGAAAAGTACAGAAAGAACCACCTCTAAGCTATTTATACTACAGATTTATGAATCTTACTGGGTGTCAAAGGGTAGTTCAAAACATAGATCTTTAAGTTGCTTTGTGATGTCAATAGGATAATCTCAGGTAAAAAGTGACTTCATCCTTGAGCAATGAAAGTCTAGCAGAAACAGAAGCAAACTCTTTCAAGGGTGTATTATGAATAATCTTTTCAAGTTATCCTCACTTCTAAACAATTTTAAGGTAAAATTATATTTTATATGTTTATATGTTTTATATGTTGCTTTTCTTTTTGTTTGTTCGCTTTTCACAGAGTTAAATTACAGCACACTTTAGAAAGCAATTTATAGACTTAAGCCAACAGGAGTAATACCTACAAAAAAAATGAGGACACGAAGGTCACTCTTCTATGTCAATATCAAGTAATAATAATCCACTTATATCCTAAGATGCTTGGAGATGCATCTTACCACATCGAAAATTATGACAAAAGCTTTACACCTGTGTTTAAGAGCAGGGAATGTGGAGGAGAACAGTAGAAAATCATCCAATTGTGCAACAGGTAAATGCTTTGTTTCTGCTTGTGATGCATTTTGAACAATATCCCAAAAATAGAGATACTGGAAGACCCTCCCCAGTCAGATACCCTTAATGAGGCATTGTTATTTGTTCATGAAGTCTTTTTGCCATGAAGTTAATGGTGAAAAGGATCAGTGACAAATATTGTATTTCTGTTTATTCTCTTATTACAATGTTGGAATTATTAAACCGTAAACAGGAGCAGCAAAGAGCATATTCTTAATAACTGGATATTTTTCATTCACTTCAGTTATAAGCTGTTTGTGTTAAAGGAAGATAAATCCCAACTCTCTATTAGAATGATTAAACATTTCTTTTAATTTACTAGAGTGTGGTTCATTTCTTGCCCTGTGTTTTAAGATTACTGGAAGGATCACTACTGTTATAGATGAATTGTGGCTATCATTTCATGGATCTGAATCCTGACTCCATTACATGTCTACAATGGTACTTGTATGTATGTCTTCACACAACTAAAGAAAGCTTGGAACTGGCTTTTTTATTTTCAGTGTTCTTTTTTTGACCTTTTTTTTTTTTTTTTTTTTTTTTTTTTAACTAATTAAACTATGACCATGACTTCCAAAGCTTTTATTCAGTGTGAGAATCTTAAGTGAAAAACTGAACTGTCAAAATTACCAATATCTTTTCTGGACCAGAGTGGATTTCTTTGAAGCACTTGGCAGTCAAGTTTCCTCAAAGGACCTGTACTTGCATAGAGTATCACTATTCCCCAGTGATTTTCACCAGCTGGAGGCAACCATATAATGAAGACAACAATCCAAAATTTCTTTGATGTTAGGATGAAGGAGGCTACAGCATGCTGGTGTTCATCGCTTTAGAAAATGAGGGGTAAATAATGTGTAATGGACGAACTGAGCAGTTTCTGTACAGATCCTCTCTCTCAATATACTTCTCTTCTGTCCAAACCCACAAGCATATTCATAAATACATTATTTTTTGGTTTTTTTAGAGGTCTCAAATAGATACCAAGTACTATAGAATTAGAAAGCCATACAACCCTGATGGTGAAGAGGATATGGAATCATATGGTTGACACTGCCTCACTACCACAAAGTCAAACCCAAGCCTGATTTAAGTGTAAATACAGTATTATTGTTCAGGCAGAAAATATCTAGACTATCACACCTAGTATGACCTTTCCTTTTTTTTTTTATAAAGAAACAATAATGTATTTAATAAAAAACAATTACAGCCTTAATAGCTAATATAGCAGTAGATATATTAAATTTTAAAAAAAGAGAGAAAAAATGGTTACAAGAAACACAAGAAACAAAAATTTTGTAGCAACTCTGTGAGCTTTTCAGCATGAAAAGTTTTATTATAAAACACTCTAGCCTATTTAGATAGATCCTTGTTTAAATACTGAGGGACATCAGAGGCTAAAGAATTTTACCGTGATCATATGTCACTGCACAGATCATATATTTTATTTTTTGTCTTTGTAAGATATCGTAACACTGTAAGATTGTTTGACCTTTTACCAAATATAAGCAGTTATCTATATCTATATACCATCTATAGCATCATTTGCTATCTACTTACCTCCTCTTGTCTCACTGGAGAAAAAGCAGAAGCGTTGTGTTTAGAGTGGGGAGTGAAATTCAATTAAAATTTTTGAAAACACACAGTTTTCCTCTCTAACTTTTCATATTAATTATTACTCAGTTAATAGTCTCAGTGGGAAAGCAGTTACTGGATTATCCAAATGTTTCAGCAGCTGTTTGTTCAAACTAAATTTGAATGATATCTGTTACTTACCCAGAGCCAATGCTGCTGCTATTTTCTCAGTGTTGCCCTGTGAAAGGACAAGATGCAATGGGCATAAACTGAAATAGCATAAATTACTTTTAGCATCAGAAAACATTTTTTATTATAATGGTGATCAAACACTGGCACAGGTTGCCCAAGAAGGTTGCATATTTTCCATCCTTGGAGATATTCAAAACCTGTTTGGAGAAGACAGTGATCAGCTTACTGGCCTTAGGCCTTATTTTCTACAAGGGCGTTAGAAAAGGTGAGATGCAGAGGTACCTTCTAGTCCCAACAGTTCTGTGATTTTGTGAAATTCTATTATAATTAGACTGCATTAAAAATAATAGCAAACCTCTAGCAAGCAGAAGCAGAGCTAGTATGACACAGGTGTGTACTGAGTGATTTTGCAAATTGTATATATATGAATATTTTTTATATAAGAAATAACTGATTAGATTCTTCTAATAATATGCTGCTTTTTTTATCTTAAAACCTGTTTTTCTCTCTGTTCTTATACCAAAAAACAAAAATGTAACAAGGTAATCTTTTTTGATAATTCCTTTGATTCAGGAGAAGAGCATAATTTTTTTCTCCCCCAAATGAGAAGAACAGGAAAACTGAGTAATATGGTCTGCAGCACTGACCATAAACAAGGGGGAAGATTTCCAGACAAAGATAAATGTGAAAGGCTGTGCTTAAACAGAATTTTCTATAGCAGTTTCAAAGGGCCAGAAAAGTACATTCATCACCCCAGAAAATCCAGGAGAACAGGCACTGTATTTTTATGAAGTGTTCAGAATAATTGAGTGTATTATTAAAGCTGAGCTGGTTTTGTGTGTATCAGGTAGTGAGAAAATGAAGCAGAATTAGCTACATATGAAAATGATAAATAACAAAGTCAAAGGAGATTTTGAATTTTTATCTTTCATCAGGCTTTACTACATGTACATATGTTGTAGAGTATCCTCATAACTCACAAGACAACTTATTAGCACTGCTTGGACTCCTGCATCCATTCCACTGTTTTCTTTTGCATTATCTTGCATGCAGCTGAAGGCATTAGCTTGGGAATAATCTGTTACTGATGGTCTGTGGTGGATGCCAAGAGGTCTGTGATTAGAAATTGTGTACAGCCCGCAACAGAGCTTACAAAGAGCTTGCAAAGAGAGGGTGTTGTGGTAGCAGAAAGCAATAGGCTAAGTGGTCCTAGCCTATCTGCAATGAGGAACAGAATCACAACCCAAGAAAGAATATTATATTTCAGACACCCTGTGGGAATGTGGAAAATGCAATCCACAGTTTCTTTATGTTGTGACTAAGCATAACATAGCTCAATTTTAATAGTCACAGAGTTAAACTGAGGTGATGAGATGTGTCCCTCTGTACTTCTTGCTGAGTCAGTGCTTTAAATGTGAGGTATGATATGCTAGAAAAGCTGTTTCCTTACTTCAGTGGGTCCCTTGCCAGTATTCTGAAGGAATCAATGGTGAGTGAACTGAAAACGTTCCCTCAGTCTGGTGGTACATTTTGTTCACGGCAAAAATCCTTAGATGATAAAAGCTATGATTGAAGTGCAAAGAAAAATTACATAATTTTACAGTTTTTCACATTATTTAACATGGCACCAATGGAGAGACTGAAATGTCCCCTCAGATTTCCTTCTAATCTGTCCCTGATGTAGTCCAGTATTAAATAGGTGATCCTTCTCAGTTTAATGCAACTAAAAAAAAAAAAAAAATTAAATAGGAAGGTCAGGCAGTGAATATGTTAGTTGCAAATATATAAAGACAGCTTCTACACAAAAACATGTAAGAATGAAAGAAAACGTACTTAAAAATTTATTTTTATTGTCTCCATGAGAAGGAGGTTCACTTAGTAGGATTAAAAATCTGAACATCACAAAAAGAAATGGCTGATACTCTCAAAATCTCATTACGAGCAAAATGAATAAATTATATCACTCAAATGTTATTCCAGTTAATGTGTTATCCTTCCAAATTATGCAATGTATATAGAAAACATTTTGTAGTAATACAGATAAAATTATACAGCCTCACCCATCAGTAATTCTAAATATGTACATCCTTGCTCCTGTGCTGAAATCACCCTTCGACTCTGACTTTACTCCTGATGGTTGCCAGTGTCACTCATCTGCAAGGTTGCAGGATTTGGGGATGTGATCACACCTTACCAGTACCTTGAATTGCATGATGGGAGGAGTGGAGTGGTGTGGCTGTAGGTACAGCCCCTTTGGCATGGGCCCTTTCTCTCTTCAGTTGTATTGGGGCAGAACTCCTCCACCCCATCAGCTGGCAATCAGTGTTGGTGGGGTACATCTAGACTCCTGAGCATTTAATAAGGATTATAAACTTTGTTATTTTCCTTTAAATATGCCCATGATATATATCCACCTAATGGAGTTATAAGAAAATTTTACAGTTGCAAACTAATGTATAAATTCATATTGCAACTATTACTACTAAAGTCAGTGACTGGATACTAGACTAGATGGATCACTTTCTCAATTAAGTATGACAGTTTTTATATTCTGGAGGTTTTAGTTCAGGGATAAACCAATATTTCGCACTCTAATTTCATTTTGGAGGGGATTTTTTTTAATTTAAAATGTACCTCCTAGTATTCATTCAGTTCT
>VYXF01012162.1:42746-69456 GCA_013397295.1 Polioptila caerulea | reverse complement strand
AAAAAAAAAAAAAAAAAAAAAAACAGTGTGCACGTCCTTAACACTGGAAATAAAATAGTGCATATGAAAAGAAAATTTGCAACAATAGCATGAAGAACTTATTACATATGAATTAAATTTTCTTTATATGCTAACATTTCAGCAAGTATTCTAAATCTGCATAGTTTTTCCATAGTTTTAGCAAGAAAATTCAGGGAGGTAATTGCAATCAAACAATTTTTGCTATAATGACAATATTGACTTTAGTCAGTAATTGAACTTTAGTTTATTTTTTTTTGTTGACATGTTCTATTTTTTCTGGGTTATTTTGTCCTGTCCCTAAATGTATTTATTAACACCCTCCTAATGTAAAAAGAATAAATCTCACAAAAAACTTTCCCTCCCCTCTCACTTTGTATCCACATAAGCAGCAAGAGCTTCCAAGGGAAGATTTACATACTCTAAAAATATTACACAGAAATGTATGGGTCAGGGCTGAACTAGCTAGCAAGGAAACACTAAAAACTGAATTCTGTAGCTGAACCATGCTTTCCCACCATCACAACAAAGTGGTAAGGCTTAGAAATTGGTTGGCAATGAATGAGTACTATGGACAGCAATTATTTTCTTACTTACCTGCAATGTGTAATCAAAGAGTCAGCAGTCCAGTGGCATGTTGGATGGCTTAAAATTATCCAGATAAGGTAATCTAAAGTCACAAGCTAGATGTAGTGTGGAATTTTCATTTTGTGGAATTCAGATTATAGAACGGGGGACACATAAACCCTCCGACATGTTGGACTGCTTGGAGTGCAAAGAAACAATACATGGAATGGACTTTCAAATACTACTGATACATATTTCATACTATGAAGTTGAAATGAGTGGGAAATCACTGCAGCTGTGGTTTGAGATTCACATGACCAAGTGAAAAGTTATGCCCCTTGGTGTTAATAATGGCTGGAGATGAACAGATTGAAAGCAGCCCTGCTGAGCAGGACTTAGGTATTCTGGTGGATGAGAGGCTGGACATGACCAAACAATGTGCACTTGCATCTAGAGCAGCATGGCCAGCAGATCAAGGGAGGTGATTCTGCCCCTCTACTCACTCTGGTGAGACCCCACCTAGACTGATGTGTCCAGATCTGGGCTCCCCAGCATGACAAAGACATGGACCTGCTGGAACAAGTCCAGAGGAGGGTCATGAAGATGATCAGCGGGCTGAAACACCCCTCCTGTAAAGATAAGCTGTGAAAGTTGAGGATATTTTGCCCAAAGGAAAGGCTTCAGGGAGATCTCATTGTAATCTTCCAGCACTTAAAAGGGTCCTAAAGCTGAGAGGGAATAGTTGCAAGGCTGTCTAGTGACAAGAGGGAATGGTTTTAATCTGAAAAAGGTTAGATTAAGATATAGGGAAGAAATGCTTTACTGGGAGGGTGTTGAAACACTGGGGCAGTTTGCCTGGAGTGATGATAGATGGGGCATTCAAAGTTAGGCTGAATGTGGTTCTGAGCAACCTGATTTAATAAAAAATGTGCCTCCTCATTGTAGGATGTTTGAACTAGACAACTTTTAATGATCCCTGCTATCCCAAAATATTCTATGGTTCTCTGAATCTATGTTTATACTCTTTTCAGTTCTGCTTCTGGAGCAATATAACAATTTTCTGTCTCTAACTTTGGACATAAAAGCATAACTTAGTGTTGCCACTTGCTTACAGTGTGAGTAATTCATTGACTGAATCATTCTTTATTTTTCATGTTGTATGTAATTTTTAATCCATAAAGAAATCTGTTGTTTGAAAGGCACTACAGAAGAAAAGCACCAATCAACAAGAGTAAAAGAGCAAGAACTGGAGCTTTAGTTTAAACACAAATTGCTGAACTGCAACTAATGCTAAACTGACTGCTGGCTTTCCTTAACTGAGGCTTTAATTAGAAGAACAAAGGGAGCAAACAAAGTACATGATTGGACATTCCATTTGAGATGTAGTACAGTACAATGTACAGTACAATAGTCTTGTGAGCAAAATGAAAAAAAAAAAACTAAGACTTCTAAACTTAGAGTATTTTCTTGCAGACAAGAATTGGTGCAGTAAAATTTCATTAGATAAAAGCAATAAGGCTGAGATTTCCTAAAAGTTGTTGTTGGAGCACAGCATATATTTAAATATGCATCAAATACACAAAAAACAAAGGAAAATTAAGCCACAAATAATTTGTTTATATAGATATAAATGGGAAAGTATTTAATTGCATCACCTCATATAGAAAAAATTCCACACCCCTCCTTCACCTTTTTCTACACATGAAAAATAAGTTTTTTTAATATATAAAGATTACTTCAATATATGCATATTCAAGAAAGGGTAAAAGCTTTTCTGTGGTGCTTCTTAAAGATAAGTTCTTCATAAATATAAAGGAATTAGTCTTTAGAATGTACCTATTAGACAGAATTAATCTAATTCATAGTACCTTTTTGATTATGTTTTTAAAAAGGGGGAAAAACTGCCACACATCAGCAGCTGGGACAGAAGAGTAGGAATATGTGAGATCAACAACTCTGCAGACAGATGGTAAATGAAGAGGGTGAAGGAGGTGCTCCAGGCTCTGGAGCTGAGATTCTCCTGCAGTCAGTGATGAAGGTCATGAGGCAGCTGTGCCACTCCAGCCCATGGTGGTCCACAGGAGAGCAGAGATCCACCTGCAGATCATGAAGTAGCAGATGGTGTCTTTCTGGATGAGTCCTTAAAGAAGATGTGATGTCCTGGTGAGCCTCTGTTGGATAAAGTTCATGACAGAAACAGTGGCCCATGAAGGAAGCCAATGCTGGAGGAGATTGTCTAGTAAGAACTGTGTAGGACCCATGCTGGATCAGTCTGTGAAGGATAAGAAAAGGCACAAACTGGAGCCATTTGTGAAGAACTACAGCCTGACCCATATTGAAGAAATTGATGAAAGACTATCTTCTATGGGTGGGATCCTATGCTGGAGCAGAGAAAGTCCATGAGGAGAAAAGACTGGCAGAGAAAGACTTTGGCAAAGTGCTTGCAACACTCCTTCCCTATGCCCCTGTGATTGGAAGAGATAGAGAATTTGGGAGTCAAGTTGTTGCATTAACAGTATAGCAGTTTGTGAGAGAATAAAGCCCTCTGCATTACAGCTGGTTTTCAGAGATCAGAGGGGCTGGATACCTTAATTTCTGATTATAGACAATTTAGCACTGTCAGTCTGCTTGAGTAAGAAATTGCACAATCACAGATCAGAAATAGTAAAGTTTACCAGCTCTATATGACAGGTCTGGTCGTGTTCAATTAGAACTTACACAATCCATATTCACAAATAACAGAGTTTATGGAAGCAACAGGAAGGCAGGTTCAGGATTGCTGCTGACAAATGCACTAACTATAGAGTGTTAATATGTGTCATGACAGAATGTATAATAATAGAGATATAATAAGGAAGTGATTGACAGGTAGGTAGATAGATAGATAGATAGATAGATAGATAGATAGATAGATAGATAGATAGATTACCATGTCTTCTCCAACGCAGTTGGAAGCACAAAGCTCACATAAATATGACCCTTCAAGGGAGGAGGAGAGAAAAAGTCTGTTCTCTGATCTTGAACACTCAGAAGTGGTTCCCTATCTCTCTGTTTGTCCCAACCTCCGCTTCTAGATGATAATTTTTGTCCCTTCCCAAAGGGGTGAAATAATCCCATATAATAGATGGGGCTTTGGGGATTGTGGTCTTACATATAAGGCGTGTTGTCTTT
The DNA here is from genome assembly GCA_013397295.1 of Polioptila caerulea. Classification (NCBI taxonomy): domain Eukaryota; kingdom Metazoa; phylum Chordata; class Aves; order Passeriformes; family Certhiidae; genus Polioptila; species Polioptila caerulea. The sequence goes on along the minus strand of VYXF01012162.1, from coordinate 65,700 downwards.
TCATTTGCATTCTGAGGGGTGTGAAAGTTAATATGCAAATTAAAATTACAGTGGGTCTCAGTTACTTTCAGTCAGAATTTATAGTTGATTAAAGGGGTGGAATAAACTCTTTGGTCCTCTTGTACCCATTAAAGTGGCAGTAAAAGCTGTCTTACCTTTGCCAGACAGTCTTTCCATGAACCTTTAACTCCTTAAGTGACCAGATTTGTAACAAGGCTTGTTTGTCAGGGTAAAAGAGGGATAAGGCCAAAGGCTGGTAGAGATGTGTGAGTGCTTTTCTTTGAGCCTCCATTTCACACCAGACATTCTTCAATTGTTAGGATCTTGTTCAAGCCAGGAGACCAACTTATGCTCTTTTAAACCAGTCTTCACCAATTCTTCAAATTATTCACCAACTTAGAGCCACTCTATATCTGACAATTTACCAAAAAAGTTGAACTCAGACAAGGAGGGAGAATGTGCAACTTTTTAGGTTTGTTCTTATTATCCTGGTTATTTGATGGTGAAATATTACATTAATTTCCCCTAGCTGAGTCTGTGTTGCCCATGACAGTAACTCGTAAGTAATCTATCAGTCCTTATTTTTACCCACAAGCTTTTTGGCATATTTTCTAACCCCTATCCAGTTGAGGAAGAGAAATGAAAGTCTTTGTGGGCACCTAGTACTCAACCCTACACAATTACACCTAGAGAAATCTTCATGCTACAGAGAAAACTTTGAAATTGAGTGATGAAGAAAAAGCTTGATAGCCTAGCTCCCGATTTGCTATGGAGCTTTTTGTTTGATGTTTTCTGTTTGTTTCTGAGCCTCAGCATTCTAATACTGCAATATTTTCCAATTGCACTTCTCATTCAAAGTGTATTTCAAATGCTCAGTGGTTTTGCTTGTGGGAACCCTGATTTTCAGTTTAAGCACCAGGGAATGAGAAATGCACAGTTAATGATCACCTGTGAAGAGTTATATTGAAATAATTTGTTCAGCATCACATTAAAAATCTACAGAGGAATCAAGGAAATAATTGAACATTCAGTGCTGACATCCAGGTGCCTCAGCCATTTCTCTCTGAGTTGTATTCATTCACTTTGCAATTTCAACAAGAAAAGAGACTGGGTACTGATAGAAATTAGAGCAATGCTGCTTCAACAGTCTATAATGGATTTTCATTTGTATTGTCACAGTTTCTAATGTTTCTTTGGCAAGATTAACAATATAACTTCATTTTTTTTCTTTCTTCCTAGACATTTAAAACTATTCCTACTAAAGAATAAACATACCATTATTTGAAATCATTTAGCTTCTCTACAATGGTTGCTTGCAGGGTTGGATCTTTACAATCACTACAAACACCAGCTGTAGTAAGTAAGGCAATTGTAAGCAGCAATAGGTGGCATTGTGTTAACACTTTGTTAGTGAATGAATGCTAGAGGGAGGGAGTCTGTTCCTTGTGTAGCAGTATTTTTGGTTTGCTTTGCTTTGCTTTTATAGATAACAACTCACTCACTAGAATTTGACATGAGTAATAGCCATACTTGGCCCTATGGTAGAATCATTGATTCTGAGGAAGTCCTTTAGTTAAACACATCCTGTAAGAATGGTCTACATTGTTCTTATACGAAATTGTTCAGGAATTTGTCCAGAAATTAACAAAAGTCAAACTCTCTATTGTTTATAATAATTATTTTAAATGATTGCAGAATTATATTTATCATTGCATATTAAACTCCTACTTCAAATCTGAATGAAACAACCTCCCTTTTTTCCCCTCATGCTTCTGATTCAGAAGCAGGCAGAAATTTAATCATTCAGAGTAACCTTCACTTTGTTGTTGTGTGCTCTCTCAGACGTTGAAAAATTTGGAGGAAGTGAGAGTAGAAATCCTACTTTTCTCCCACAAACAAATCACATTCCAGAAGTAATGACTAGGGGTTTTATCTGATATTACGTGGCAATTTTATGATGATCATATTTGGAGTATTGCTTTCAAGATGTAAAACATTCATAGAAATAGGGGTTTTTTTGAACATATTTTGAGGCTTATTTCTGATCCCAATGTAACATGATGTTTACCAAAAGATTTTTGTCCAAAAAAGAATGGTAGTATTTACTTCTTTTTGTTTGTTTTTTGAAAAAAAAAAAAAAAACCAAAACAAAGCAAAACAAACTGTTCCAAGTACTTACTAATACAGGAAAATATAATAGTTTCTTAAACTTTCTCACATTTGTTTTTTTTCTGATTGTCACTTCTCCCCATTAAAAGCCCTAAACAAAAATGTGATGTGCAAAAATGCATTTTGTTTGATTGGAGAAGTCTTACAGAAAGTATCAGCCAACCTCAGCTGCACGGGTTACTCAGCTTCTGGAAGCAGCACACAAAAAACATGAGACAATTCATTCATATAGCTGCAGATTCAATAAAAGACTGCAGAAAAAGTACAAAGATATCCTCCAAAATTTATTGATATGAAAATGAAAATTAAATTGTGATATGGAGGCACTTTTAGTGAAAACATTCTGTAGAAAATGATATTTTGATCTTCTGTCATGAAGTTAAGAAGAGACGTTGAATCTTTGTTTTCTATTATCAGGTACATTAATAAAACAAATATTTGTCTTCAAGAGAATATTCAGAATATCACATTTATTTGGATGGTAAAGGCTCATCTTCAGAGTTGCACGTACAAACAGTTATAAAAAATTTCTCCAAGCTCTATGTTCTCTTATCTACTCAAATTTCTGTAGAATTCCTATGATGTGTAGGTGCATTTCAATAATTCTGTATCAATGTCCTTCGCAAACACAATATTCTTTATTTAAAAGTTAGGTGTTCATTATTGTTGTAACTATGTACCCAGAAAGAGATGAACTGTGAGGGTTATTTTCAGTCCATAACAACTTCTCACCGACGTTTCTTTCTCCTCAAACATTTTCCCTGTACCAGCATGGCTCCTTCCATGGGCTGCTGTTACCTCAGAAGGGTATGCAACTCTTGCATCACGGAGTCTGACTCAGGCTGCAGTGTAGATATCTGCTCCAGTGTTGTCTTCTCCAGGGACTGAAGAAGAACTTATGATTCAGCTCCTACAGTACCCCCTCCCATGCCTTCACTTTGGTTTCTGCAAGCTTGTTCCTCATGCTTTTGCTTTTTCCTCACTCATTCCTCACTGCCTGTGCAGCATTTTGCCTGTTCTTAGTCATGTTTTCCTGGCAGTGTCAGCATCATGACTTGGCACACTGAGGTTGGCTGGCTGGAGCCAGCTGGAACCCTCTGTGTCCGGCACAGGGCAGCCGCAGCCGTTCCTCACAGAGGCCGCTGCAGAAGGCTCTCTGCTACCAACACCTGGGAACCTACACCCAGAACTACCACTCAACACAGACACAGACATTCTGGGGAACAAGTCTGCCATGCCTGAGAATCTGCCACAAGAGGAACAGCATCAAAAAGGAGGCAGAAATGGGTTTCATGCAATTACTGATTATTTCACGTCTTTGACAGAAATAGATGCAATTGATCTTGACAGATAACAAACATTTTGAATATTATGTAGATAAGGTAACTGGCAATAGAAAGGTACTTAATATGGGGAATAAAAAATACATTCTAATAAAATATTGCATGCTTTTTTTAATTTAGTGTCATTTGAGATGGTTACTTGAGGTAAGAGTTGCAGCTTAAAAAAAATACAGCTATGAATGTGCAAAAATCTGTTGTATTTTGTTACCTAACATTTCATAAGTTTCATGTTGTATTTGAAGAATAAAGATCAACAGTTCTAAACAGAATGTAAACTTCTGATTTTTTTTTATTATGATTTCTCCAGTTCTGAAATGTAGATTGCAAAATTACTCTTTCCACTTTAATAGAAATGTCCCTACAACCTCTGTTTTCTTTACACTTTTTGTCATGATTTTTTCTTATAGAACAGAGACAATCTTTGAAGTTTTTTTGAGAAGTGCACTTAGTTGTTGGAAGTATGTTTGTTTCCTTAGTACTGAGTTATGTGTATAGAATACATTCCATCAGCTATATATAATTTAGAGAAGAATACATATATATGTTTAAAACTGGCCTTTTTAAGTCACTTCTATTCAGAAATGCTAGTGTTTCAGAGGTTGATACAGCAAACATTTCTTATAAAAATGATGGGGTTTGTTTTATCAGCAAGCCATGTTAAACATCACCTTTTATAAATGTTGAAATGGATCAAAGTAGTCGACATCTGACCTTTCAGGAGATTATTTAAACTTACAAGGCTGCATGGGAAATTACATGCTGGAAGGAATAAATAGACGTTTCAGGACTGTCATCTGAATGGAATGAATAGTACCATATAAACTGTTCTGAGTTGTATTCGTCTAGTCAAATGTGAACAACTATGATCCACATTTATACAGTTGAGTTAATCCTGTATACTTCTTGCATAATTATGGAGAATATCAGGTGACACTTCCACCGCTGCTTAATCTAATTCCTGACTCCCTGGTCAGTTGTGCCAGAGTAGTCCATGTCAACTGTTTTACAGGCCAGACCCTCTAAAGCTGACTGGTGGCATCCACACTTTCTGGACTGTCATTCAGCTCTAGATTCTAGGCATATAGATTTAGGTGTCCAGACAAACAGGGTCAGTGCAGCTGCCATCAACTAGATGGCTTGTGCCATTTGGGATTTCTCCTGATGTCCAGCTACCAACCTGGGCACGGATATTTTTTTGAGCTTCTAGTAGATCTATTACCCTTGAACACCAAAAGGAGATCTACGTCTTTTCTGAGCAGCAACTGAAGACCAGGAAAGATCCTCAGGGGAATATCACATGACACTAGCTTCTCATATAGGGGCAAAAGGGAAATTAGGCTTTATGTCCAGAAATGTATGTGACTATTATAAACCTTGAGACACATTTTCCAACCCTAAGTATGCCCCCTAGATTCCACAGGATATCTTAAATGACATTAGATGTATATGTTTAGACAACTGAATCTTACACCAAATTACCACTAACACTAAAGGGATAACATTATTTTTAGGTAGAAACCTACATTAGGTACCTATATTTTCTGTATTTATAGGTTATTTGCATGCATATATTCTAAATCTGTGAATTCAAGTAAGATTGATATAATTCTACCTGTGTGGTTATTGACTTTATAGATTTCACATTTATTAATACCCTTATCTGTTGTATTATAGGCCCTAAATATCTGAAAAGGGTTGAAAGAAAGAATGGAATAGTACTTTCAGGACCCATCTGTTCATTGTGCATCAAGATTTAAACTGATGCATTAATGAAACACAATTCTAGTAGGAAAAAAACGAAAAAAATGTGGTCCCAGAATAAGAAAAAAAGCACTGGAAATCCTTCATAAGTAACAACTGCTACCAATACAATAAATGTTTAACTGCTCAATATTTTAAAAGTCATTGGAGAAGAATAATAAGCAACTCCTGCAGCAATTCAGACAACAATGTTTTCAAGAACTTATTACACTGAGTTGTCTAGTTGTGCATTGGATCATAATTGTATGTGATTCTAGTCTCCCAGAATCATAGAATCATAGAATCACAGAATATTTTGAGTTGGGTGGAACCTCCAAGAGTCATCGAGTCCAGCTCCTGGCCCTTCACAACACCATCCTCAAGAAACACGTTGTGTGCCTGAGAGCATTGTCCAAACACTTCTCGGGCTCTGCCAAGCTTGGTGATGTGACCACTGCCCTGGGTAGACTCTTCCAGTGTCCAACCACCGTCTGGGTAAAAATATTTTTCCTACTACCTAAACTAATCCTCCCCTGACACAAATTCAGGCCATTCCCTTGAGTCCTGTCACTGGTCACCAGGAAGAGATCAGTGTCTGCCCCTCATCTTCCCCTCATGAGGAAATTGTTGACTGCAGTGGGGTCTCCTCTCAGTCTCCTCTTTTCCAGGCTGAACAGACCAAGTGACCTCAGCTGCTCCTCGTACAGCTTCCTCTCAAGCCCCTTCACAATCTTTCTTGCCCTCCTTGGGACTCTCCCTAAAAGTTTGATATCTTTCTTATATTGTGTTGACCAAAACTGCACACAGCACTTGACAAGAGGTTGCACCAGTGCAGGGTAAAGTGGGACAATCCCCTCTCTTCTTGACAATGAAAAAGTATATAACACTGAACATACACTTTTATAAAAACTTATAGTTTACAAGGCACTGTTAGCTTTGTCCTGTAACTGCTGTCTCTTTAAATCCTCTGTGGGATTTGTTTCCTCCAGTATAAAAACCCTCAGACCAAGACTCTCACTGGCATTCTTTTAAATATTTATTATTTGTACTATGCTATTGCAAAGCCCAAACACATACAGCTACATGCAAAATATGCACATAAGCACATACACAGTCTGTACAACAAATTATTATTGCTAGTGGGCTATAGCATAGCCCAAAGCAAGAAGCATGACACTGATTAGATGACAAATAACCAAACAGCCAGCTGACTCTATTTCAACCTCATCTCTAAAAAGACAGTAGAAGGAGAAATGACTGACTGACACTTGTCTTCCCTCTTATAATATTTCAGATAGGTGTAAATTTATAGGCACAAGTTCTATGTGCCTGTCCATGTGGTACTTCAAGCAATTGCAATATACAATAATATTGTGATAAATGATAAAAGAGCTTCTGAGAACAGTTAAAACTTCAGCATCAAAAGACCATGAAATAAGTATTCATTTTGCAAGTTCTTTTTGAAAAACGTTATCTAAAAGTTAGAGGAAAAAGCTGATGATAGTGATGAAAGGGGGGATAGTGATGAAAGCTATGCTCCACTGAATAAGAAAATTTGAAAGAACTCAGTGGTATATAAAATGAAGAATTATATTCCAGGCATATTTCAGAGAAAAAAAAAACACAAAAAATAAGAAAAGATATTTTGAAGTTTTGAAAGTGGTCTCTGTTTTCTGTTTATCTGCAGAGAGACCTAATATTCTGTTTTGCTCATTACAGAGAGAACAAACTCTTTCAGTTAGATCAGAAGACCCCGGCTTCCTGCTGACTACTTTGGTGATTTCAAGCAAGTCACTCAAATGTGTTTGTTTGATTTCTTTAACCTGTATTTAATCATGTCACTAAAACGTACTTCGTATTTTGCACAAAGTGGGTGTATGGTGACTGTATTAAGGGAAATGTCAGTGTTTGTTCTTATAAAGAACACACAGAAATAGAAGGTGTGTAGACATAAAAAAGATACTTCTAAGATATGAGATCAAAAGGTTCAAGGCTTTTGGCAGCAGATAATATTCTTCTGTTTTTTATATTCACCCTGGACTACCTTCTAGAGAAAAGTAATGAACTTCAAATCTCTCTCTGCTTGAAAATGGAAAAAAGGGATGAAAAATGAGGATGAAATTGAAATCATAAGTTGGAATGCACACAATGAAATTCATATTCTTGAGCAGAAAAATTTGTGAACACAGCAAAGGAAATGGATTGACTGATTTTTGATCATTCAAATATGTAAACAAATTACTTTTTCTTTCTTCCATATTTGACAAATGAAAATGCTGTGCTTGTGAATAAATATATTAATTTTCATTCATATGGAGGGTAAATATTATCTGGCAGACTATCAGGACTTAAAATTATTTTTCTTACTATTGAGTACATATTGTTTTTGAAGTACAATTCATTGATCTCATTTTGAAGATCCTCAGAAATAAGAAACATTTAAGCAAGATCTTAATGCTTTATCCATCCTAGTAGTTCTAAGTGGGCACTAAATGTGCTCTGAACTGTTCCTGGGCACTGAAGGTAACTCCATGACCCAGCCTATTTCTATGCTAGCAAAGCGCCCTAGGCTCCCAAGCACTCCATACTGGGCAAGTACTGCTTCAGAGCTAAACTATATCTAGGAAATACTAGGGCAAGTGCTACTTGAAATGGGTCAAATCTGTGCCAGGGGATATGCCAAAATTTTTGGTAAACATAGTCTAGTGTATGCTGAATTTAATAGTACGTATTCACATGTTCTGGTTTTGTCAACTGGTTTTGTGTCTGAATTACCAATGATATCTTGCAAGTAGATACAAAATTGATATGCTTTTATTTCCCAATAATGCTATAAGAAATCATGAGACAAACATACTTAAACCTTTCTTTACAAATATGATCAATATGAAGGATAACTAGAGAACATAACCCTGAAGCTGGATTCTAGAATTCATGTAATTTTCTCTTCTGACAAGTTAGCTGGGTCCATTTTCTGGATAACTCATCTTCAGTCGTCCCAGTATGTAAAGAAAGTTACAAGAAGTCTTTCCTGCTTCCCTATAGCAGGCCTTACTTGGTTTAATTTGGAATTCCTCTGAGAAAATACTGCTTATATCATAAAAAGTGGACTGCACAGTGTTCATGAGCAAAAACTGGTCAGTATTACAGTTAAACAGAAGTTATGATTACAATTTGAAAAGGCATGTTCAGGTCTAATAAGAAAAGAGATAAAATGTAATACTCCACAGCTTCCAGTTCTTGTGTATTAGCCTTGGAAGGAGACTAAGCCTCACACTGCTTCTCCCTCACTCCTCTGCAGTGGAACCTGGGAGGTAATCCCAAAGTAAAAGTACAAAAACATGTGGGCTGTGGTAAAGATGGTTTAATAGCAAAAGCAGCATATGCAAGCAATGCAATAAAAATAATTGAATCACAACTTTTCCACTTCCAGAAAAACAGGACTCCATCAGGTGTAAAAGTTACTTGAAAAGACAAATATCATAACTCCTCTCCATGTTTTCATCCTTCCTCCTCCAGGTTTTTTTACTGAGCGTGTTCGTGTATGACACAGGTTATTCATTTGGTCACTTGGGCTCAACTGTCTTTGCTCTATTTCCTGAAAAATTCCTAGAATCATAAAGTCACACAAAGGTTTGGGTAAAAATAGACCTTTAAACATAACCTAGGCCAATCCTGCTGCCATGGCCACAGTAGCCACTGTGAGAAGCAATAATTTTGAGGAAGAAGATAAAATAAGGAGTCAGAAAACTGCTCAGAAAAAAAATATAATTATTGCTTACTCTTAAATAAAACAGCCTGTTAAGTGAAATATGAGATGGAGGGCTAGCAATGTACTACTTTTGTAGTGCTGGAACTTACTTTAAAGGATAGCTACCACCAAACCTTACTAATACTCTGTGGGAGTAGTTCAATTACTGCAGGAGGATCATCTGAGCATTACACTCATTTTACAGGCGAAAGGGAACACACCATATGCTGAAAGTTAAAACTTTGAGTACTAGACCAGTTAATGTTTTACAAATCCAAATTATCTAAGGAACACAAAGTAACAATAATACAGAAGGAACTGTCATACACACTTCCACATGCTGATACATTATGAGTATCTACCACTTTAATGCTGAGATTTCACTTCCATCATCTATTGGGAAATGGGGAAAGTTGGTCTTGTTTTCATAGTCAACTTAATTTCTTGCTATCCTAATTTATTTTACTTAGCAATAATACAAATTAATTTTCCTGAGGTCTGTTTTTCCCATGACAGTATTTAGTAAGCAACCTCTCTGCTTTTATCTCAGCCCAGGAGTGTTCTATTTTAGCCCCCTAAAGAAGAGGGGATAAGTGAGAAGCTGGGTGGGAGCTTGGCTCTTAGCCCATCAAAACCTACTTCCCGAACGTACCCTTCTGAGTATCTACAGCTTTGTTTTGATGCTGAAATCACCCTTCCACACTCCATCTAGGTCTAAATGTCATCCCTGTCAGTCATTCCCACAGTTGCTGGGCTGCAAGATGTGGCCACAGTTCACCAGTGCTTCAGGCCTCAGGCCAAAAAGAGCAGGACGCCCATGGCAAGTGTAGCCTACTCAGGGCACTGGGAATGTGCTTCCCCTGCCTTCCTCCCTCTCTTGTTCTCTCCCTCCCTCTGTCCCTGACACCTCTGTCCTGGGGCCATCCAGGTTAGGATGGCAAGTGCTCCTGTCCCACCTCCTTATACAAAGGTCTATTGCTCCCACATCTGCCCAAGGCTTGTCAGGCTGTTACATTCAGCCAACAGTGCTCCCCAAGCCAACACCTGCTTCCACCAGGAGAACAAAAGTTGCACTAGGGAGGGAACAGGGCCAGAAGACAGGTGTGTTCCTCTTGTGATGCTCAAAAGCTTCAGATACAAACAACTGAGAGTGATTCTTTAAATCAAATTTTGTATAAGTCCAGACTCAGTCCTCTGTGCAGAAAGAATATTTTCTGGAAACATCTCTTGCAGACAAGTATCTATACATATATGAAAATATCAAGAAATTAGACATACATATGATTAGATAATTTCTAGATTTCTGGATTATTTAGATGATTTCTAAAGAAGATCAGTCTCATAAAAACATGACTGATATTAGCATCACACTGCTTATTGTTACTCTTGCATGTTATCAGTCATTATGTTCTCAATGTATGTTATCAGTGCATTTTCAAAGCAAACGGTTCCTAAGAATCATATCCTGCTCTACCTGTGACTGTGCGATAGCACAGCTGCAGTTACTGAGCTGGTCAGCCTAGAGCTCCTCATTGAGGCAAGATAGAATTGAGCCTGAAGAGTTTCAGTACTTTACCATATGTCAAAATGTGATAATTTCTGACCAGGTTCTCTGAGACTCTCCATGTATGGAGGGTGAAATATTTATTATCAATTTTACTTATTTGAAGATTATTGATGTTTCACTAATTCTGCCAGTTATACGATGTTTGTATAAAAGTTATACAAAATTCCTGAAAACACAATACAAAGTTAAGTGGTACTTAGCAAAATACAGCAAGTACAATGCACAGTTCAATGACAATTCCAACGTGATTCCCCTTCCTGGTACTTATAAAATTCTCATCATCACTGAAGTCATGTCCCAGATCACCAGAAAGAAATATGTGGATTGAAGCCAGCTGAAAGCCATTGGTGTCTTTGAAATACTTTTGCTTGTTGTCTAGTTTTTGTCATCTCTCTTGGGCTGAGGCATATGTTTACTCCTCCTATTCTAGTCAGACAGGCTCAAGGAAACCCTTGCACCACCAGTTGATTGACTAAGATGTTGACAGTGTTGGTTTAAATCTTTTGCTCTTATCCCATGCTCAAAATGCACACAGAGATGTCTGATACGAAGGTTTTACACAGTTTACAGCACATCTTCTGAAAGGGCAATCCTCTGTTTTATCTTAGCATGAATTTTTTTTTTTTTTAATAGGTGTATTCATTTTCCACAGATGGGGGAAAAAAGGGCATATAATTATGCCTGCAATAACTTTTAATATGATTTCTAAAATTTTTAATATTATTTTTAAGAAGAAAAATTTTATTGAGCAGAAACTATATAAAAAGTTAGAAATTTTTTTTTTTAAGTAATCCAAGTAACCAGTTGACTAATTAGCTATCTCTTCTACTCTTTCCTGGAAACTGGAATTATATTAATGACTTCAGATACTTTCTTAGGAATTTTTTTTTTGCTTAGAATAGACTAATAATTTCATAAATGTTACTTCACTTTCAGGCTATGAAGGAGATATTTCAATAGACCTTTAAACATGTACTTTAGATGTTTTGTCTTCCTTTTCAAGTGTCATCTCAAGATGTGTTGGTAAGCATCTTTTCTGGAGATATATATTGAGATTTATTTATGCTTGTTTATCCAGCAGTTCCAAACCACATAAATAATGCAAGAATGTAAGTAACACTATAGAACTCAGCACAGCAAATAAGTAGAAAGCTTTGACTATTGCTATGGACCACATTTAGCTTATGTTCTGGACCTTTGAGGACTTGTGATCTAAAAAAGTAAAATCTCCATGTGATTTGTGATTTATGAGATTTATTCATGATATCTCATTTTATTGTGATGAATTTTTAAACACCTGTATGCTGTGGTAAAAAAAGAATGTACAGATATTTTATGAAAAGGCAATTTTGTAAATATGAAACTGAAGAAAATAAACAGAGAAGGAAATGATACTTTTTTTAATATCAGATTCAATAATACGAAAGGTTTTGTTGATCTCCATCTGTTTTTTTCAGTAGTTACATTCCAAAAGACTGATAACCTAATTCAAATTCATGCAGACTGAAAAACCTGAAATCCTTCTTGACTGATTTTGAGATATACATCAGTAACAACCCAGTTGTTCAAGCCAATTCAGACATACCAGCTTCATCTCCCTTTTTTATTTGTGTGGTTGCTTTTATATGTGATGGTACAACTCTTGCACTAAGATGGAATAATCTTAAATTAAGAAAAATTCCTTTCTTGGGTCTGTAATTGATGGCACACATGAATTTAAAGCTACCAAACATAAACCAGAGAAAGATGGAAAAAGAGAAAACTAAAGAGAAACTGCTCTCCAGTGCCCAGGTGAGAAGAACAATTGGGTCATAGGAGAAGTATCTTTTGGGCGTCTTCTACAACACACTAAGTATTTCTATTAGAAATTTCCATTGGTCAAAGAAAAAAATAAACTCTTTTAAGACACAACACAGTAGATATCTATGCTTAAAAGCCAAGAACCTTTTACTCTTGCTTATTGCACTCCACTGACTAAAGATTTTTAAAAAAGGAGTGATTTAGATTTAAATTTTGTTTGTTAGTGTCACTTTTGGCATTATAGGGTATTCTGTCCAGTCTCAGGGTGGTTTCCTGCAGAAGTATCTGCTAGCATCACACAGAGGTTTCAAATAACCTCTGCTATTTCAAGACTTTAGCTTTCTAAAAAGGATACTTTGGTCTGCAGTTTTCATGGTAGAAAATACAATGTGGTTGCAAAATTAACGTTCATAGGTTATAATATCTAGTACTGAATATTTTTAATGAGAAAACCCCAGTTTTATTTACGAAACTAATTCAAACAGGCACCATTACACTGATGGAAAACTGCTGAAGGTCAACCAACAAAGTTATGTTGATTGGAGTGGCCAAGGAAGTGTACCCAGGATTTGGGTTAGACCTAATTTTATGAAGCAAATTTATTTCTGTTTTGGATGGATGAACAAATGCCACATAAATTAAATTTTCAGATAATATGAAATTGGAATGTATTAAAAATACCATTGTGGATAAAGAAATAATCTAAGAAGACCAAAAGAAGTTTGAATTCTTGGATGGAAATAAAATTATATTTAGTCTTGGGAAACATGCAAGCTGGGGAATAACAATGCACAAAGACCATTTGAGGGATGGTGGAATTTTTTTTGCTATATAAACCAGGGGTGAAAAACTCATGTGAACTTGAAGGTACTGTAACAATCAAAAAAAACCGCAAAACCCCACAAATGCAGAAATATGGTGTTGGAAAATAAACAAAACAACTCAGATACACCTTGCTTTTTAGTATTAGAAATTAGGTTTTAGAATACTGAGAAGACTGTGACACTTTATAATGAAGATTAGCTTGACAAACTATAAATGTTTAGAAACTCAAATAAACCAAATTCACAGCTTGGGAGAACTAATGAGAATATTAAAGAAAAAAAAGTCTGTGTATTATATATTACTTATAGGAAATTGCTAATGAGAACATCAATTTGAAATATTGGAAGGGTAGAAATACTGAAAACAAAGAGCTGTTAATAGAAAAATTAACGTTTACTCGAAGAGAAATCAAGCTTTTAAGATAATCAGCACATTGTAGATATATGTGTCTGTTTTTTTAATTTTCATGTTTAGAGATACTTGCATAAATTTTTTTGTTGTTGTTGTTTTGGCTTGAATAGAGTAAATTTTCTTCATAGCAGCTGATATGGTGCCATGTTTAAAATTTGTGCTGAGAATGGTGTTGATAACACAGGGATTTTTTAGTTACTGCTAAGCAGTGCTTCCACAGTTTTTCTGACTTTCACACGACCTCATCAGCTGGTTGACACACGGTGGACAAAAATCTAGGTGAAGACACAGCCAGTACAGCTGACCCCAAATGACCAAATGAATATCCCATACCATATGATAACATGCTCAGCATATAAAGGAGGTGGAAGAAGAAGGAAAGAGAGGATGTTCAGAATCTTGACATCTCTCTTTCCAAGTCACCCTAACTCATGATGGAGCCTTGTTGTGCTGGGAATGGCTGAACACCTGCCTGTCCATGGGAAGTGGTGAATGAATTCCTTGCTCTGCTTTGCTTGTGTGTGTGGGTTTGCTTTGTCTATCAAGTTGTCAAATCCTCAACCCATGAGTTTTCTCACTTTTACTCTTCTGAGTCTCTCCTCCATTGCAATGACAGCAAGTGAGCAAATGGCTGTGCAATGCTTAGTTCCAGCTGACAGTACACTGCAACAGTAGTTCCTCTGGTTAATGCTGCATTTCACACAATAGTTAATAATTAGTATTGAAAAACATTTAATAATATTTTAATTGGGATTTTTCAAAACTGGATTCTCCCATCTAAAAGTTAAATAAGTATATAAAGTTGTTGATATTTGTATCATTTGGGAATGGATAGTTTAGGCATTCTGCTCAGGGCAAGCAGAAGAGATAAAGCAAATTTGAATGACATTTCTTCAGGACCTTTCCTCTTCCTAATCAGTTATTCTGACCTCTGGTTAGAAGTCTCTGTACGAAGAAACTTTGGAAGGCTGAGGCAATACAGTGACTAATGTTTGGAATATCTTTATTTTGCCACTCTTGATTTTGAGCATCTGCACCCTGTCTGTTCAATCATTTGATAGAACTGCATCAGTCCCCAAATATTTATATATGTAGTGGGGTTGGTAGACTCTCTTTCTGTGACCTCTCTAGAGGTCTCCTCCTGTACTTCCCTTACACAATATTTCATTGTATGATGACTGTGAAATATTAGGAATTTCTTTATATTCTATAATAGTTTTTAATAATTAATTGTTTTAGTACCAACTTGTAATTTTCAGTTGATTATGTCTTTGTTTCACCTAACGATTTTGAGAAAGGTAGATTCAGAAAGAAATGGGAAAATCCACTGTCCTCTCCAATTCTTTTTAACTCCAATTTTCTTAAAGTCTTCAATTATGTAGACTCTGCATGCATTCCATAAGTGTAGTTTTCCTGAGAGTTGGAGTAACCCTAAGGGGTTCTCATTTATGTGACCCATGTTTAGCTATTCAGGTTATCTCAGAAGACAAGAGACAACCCATTCAGTGACACTGCAGAACTAGGAGACAGAAAACAGAAAGTGAGGTGCTTATTCAGGATCTGAAGGAGAAATGCTGCACAATTTAAGAAAGCTATTGCACCAGAGCAGTTGCTTTAATCCTTTAATCCACTTCCAGCAGATAAAGAGAAGTGATTATTTCCTTCTCTTTGATGCCTGAAGACTGCATGTGTAGGACTGTGTCTATTTGGGACTCCATGACACAAAAAGAAACAATCAGGAGTTCGTATAGCAGAAGCCCATCAAAATGTATAGGGGCTGTACTACATGATGTAGGAGATGATGGGAGGACCTGTTTTGTTCAGCTTTGAAAAGTGGAAAATACCATGGGGGTCTTACTGCTGCCTACAAGCTTCAACAAGAGGTGATTAAAGTGAAACAAACAAAAACAGATCCAGAATTTTCCAAAGAAGACAGTAAATGAAAAATTATGTTGAAAAAGCACAGCAGTAAAAAATTGAAATGGGAAATTCTGACTTGATATAAGGAAAAGATCTGTCACTGGATGAGTGACTGAACTCAAGAAGAGTCTTCTTGGTAATATTCTTGAAGATATTCAGACTGGCCATGATTCCGAGTAACCTGCTTTGTGTAGGACCTTGGACTGTGTGAATTCTGAAGGTCCTTTTCAACTTACATGCTTCTGTTCTCCTGTTAAAAGATGAATCTTTATGCAGGTACAGAGAAAATTTGAAGGGAGGAAAATATGTTTACATCTTCAGATGAGATTTTGAAGAATATACAGATTTCTTGCTATGGAATTTTTTCCATTACAGTACAAACAAGGGTGTACAAAGGACTAATTCTTCCAGAGTGACTGAATTATGACTAAACACAGATATTTCTATTTCCATTTTCAGTAATTAATTGAAACTAGATTAATCCTTGTTTTTATTATATCACAGTACTATGTTGATTGACAGATTGTGGATAAATCTTTTATCAGCTGAGTTCTCTCATCATAGGGACCTGGTTAAATAATATCCCTAGGAGCAAAACAGTAGCAACTGACCTTACTCTCCAAAATCACATGGGGAGAAAGGATCATGAGAAAGAAGTAAATATAGATCTAGCTTTGTAAATTAAAAAAAAAAAAAAATAGCTAAATCCAAAATATAGGTGTATACTAAATTTTGGCTTGAGTTTTAGTGAGTGTATATCCTTAGCATGTAATTACTAAGTCCCTAATTCACTTTAGGCTTAATGGACCTTCTAGAACAACTTTTTACACATACCCTTAAGAGATCAAAAATTCATTTCTCTCTTTCCTAAATACACTTCCATATCTGATAGACATATATTTTTTTATTTCTCGTCACATCAAATTCTCTTGTTTAATGTAAGACAATTGTTTCCAACAGTCTGTCGTGTATATTTTTAAACTTGAAATAGCAGATTTTCAATATAATTATCTATTTGGACACCATGTATGTGGGCTATGAATATATTAAAGGGATAATTTGACAATAACATAGTTTGTTGGTGTTTTTTTTTTTTTTTAATAAGAAGCAAATCTCTGTAGCTGGATTTAATACTGAATTTTGAATCTTCAATCCAATTTTAGAAAAAAACCCCAACATTTAAGTTTGATTTTTTATGGTTTTTACAAAAGATAATGAAAGGGAGACAAGCTTATGATCTTTATCCTTCATTATAGACAAACAGCAGCCTGCAAACCGACCTTGCAATGACCCAACATTCAGCAAAGTAGCGTGCTGACTGTTCAAGGATAAGTTTAGAAACGGGCTTTGTCTTGTCTAAGTTCAGTGGAGTACGAACATCAGAAACTCATTTATTAGTCCTACATCACCAAACAGATACCTAAAAATCAAAGGCAACCTTTGAAATAGAACCTGTGAATAGCAAGTCTTTGAAATGGAAGATACAAAATTTAATTGCTGTGCTACTTTTGCCTTCCTGACTATCTCCCCATGTACAGGAATTGGGAGTCGTTGCATTGTCAATATCTTCCCTTTGTGGCTGTTTCCAATGGCTGTTTACTTGATTATTCATAACCTCTTTAAGCCTTTTTTTTTTTTTTTTCTTTAATATCTGTCCTAATACATAATCAAAATAATGAATTGAACCAACAATTTTGCAATCTAATAATCCAAATTCCTCTGAATTTATCATTTGCATTTCTCCTTGTCAATGGATTCACCAAGTGATACAAATATTTTATAAGAAATGCCGTTTTCTTCACATTTGACCATTATAGGGACAAAGGAATTTGATCAAATAGAAGATTTTTTGGTAAAATAATCTGTAAAACATATATTGTATGTGTATCCTCCACACAGTGTTCAAGACGATGAAGAAAAAAAATCTCCAGAATATTTATTATTTAAGAATAAATAATTTGAAAAAAAAGTTAGTTTGTCATATCCACGTTCAAATAATGCCATCAAAACTTTAAATATTCAACTAAAACTAAATTTAACTAAAACTGACTGAATTATTAGGCCAATAATAAATTCCAAGCTTAATAAACAACCACCTCACTAAAGAAGTGTTAAGACAATTTCAAGGAGACACTTAATTAGATCATTTATAACTCATTAAGTAGCAAACTGCTGTACCCCCTGTTGGTTACTGTTAGGGATAAAAAGAGATGAAACAGCAGAACTGTTTTTTCAGATGTTAAACATCATTTGCATGTTCCAAACAGCTAGTCTACATGTGTCCATTTATTTTAATAGTATCACTTTTTCTGCTGAAGCCTAATTAACAGGTCCTTGGAATATGAGAGCTCAATACCTACAGCGTGTTTTTTTATTGTCTCACTTTGCCATGTAATTGCAATTCAAGTTAAAATACATACAGAAAACCTTGCCATGTGGATATAAGAGCTAAAGGTACCTGTCTACAACAGAACTTTTTCATATGGAAAGGTGGCTTAATCAGACAACATTCAATAAAGGTGATGCTGCATTTTCTGAATTTGTAAATACCAACAAACAAGTGTGAAGAAAAGGTAACTTCTACCTACTATACCTTGAACTGCAGAGCTTGCCAATAAGTAGCAAGTGAAGATGTGAACAAATAATCACATAAATTATCACATGATGCTGTCAAGTCATCTCTTTCTAACATTCTATAAGTCGTAACTCTCTTTCAAATAGAAATGACAGTAAGTTAACTACACCTTAGTGGAAGGATAAAAGCATTATATTTCAAGTCTATAATTTTTTTAAAATTCAGATAAGATCTGAGAATTAATATAGGTGACTTTCTTAGGTGCTATCTCATCAAAATATTACACACTTGATGCACACATATGTGTCATTACAATTTATATTATTACCCTATGGTATCAACTAAGAAGTTTTAGCAGCTCTGAAGATCTACAGAGATACAGCCACTGTATAAAACAGATATCTAAGGGTTTTTACATACTACAAGCTTCATCCGGTCTGGAAAGTCAAATATCTATCTCTAAAATATTCTTTACTTTAGTGGTTGTTGTATTGTCAACAAATGAATTTATTTAGCCACCTTTGGGACTAAGAAATTACCATTTTCTGGTTAAATGTTAGAGCTAGGTACCTCCAACACCAATTCTGAAATTAGCTGTGCCACATGGAAGCTTAAAAGGTCTTTAAGGTCACTTTTATTCACTTTACCTGATATAGATCAATACCAATGTCCTAGGGCAGATGTTCCTGAGAAATCCTGTGTAATTAAACACACAGGGAATCTCAGACTATAAAGGAAATAATTATGTCTTTTTGAATGTCAGTGAGGTTACCCAGTCATGGAAAAAATACAGCCAAGATTACTATCTTGGTCTTAGCTTGATTTTAAAGACCTAACATACAACACGGACAGTGTGTTACTGAAAAAATGGCATTCCTTCTCATAAGGAAAAGGATGTGGAGTAAGAAGCCCTGGCTTTTGGCTCTCCCACAAGTCTGTAATAAGAACAAGTGTATCTAACATTCCCTGGAATAAATTAATTTAATTTTATCTCCACTATAAATTGATGAAACATAAATATTTTGAGTTTAAAGTGCATTCTTGTGCAGCATAATGACTTGTAATCTGGACCTGCTTCAAAATAATGTGTTCAGAATGTCATCACATAGTAAACAGCATGCATAACATAATACAAATATGCTTAAGCAGTCTTTCTGAAAAAGATTCTCCATGGTATTCACTTTCACCTTATTGTTCTACCAAACTCATGCTGGGTTTTTATTTGTATTCTGGCTGCTGGAGAAAACATTATTTCAGTTTTAAGTGTTGCTTTGGGTTTCAGGGTATTTATGTTGTAGCTAATCTATGCTGTTTTGATGTAAAAAAAATAATAATACCTCTATGAATTTTCAAATTTGAAGAAATAAAACATGAAAAAATTCATTTTTAGCAATGCTGGTGGGGTTTGTTTGTTTGCATGCTTGCTTGCTTGCTTGCTTTCTTACATGTCCTGGTTTTCCCTGGGATAGAGTTAGTTTCCATCCCAGCAGCTTGTATGTTCTGCATTGGTGCTGAAAAGTGTGTTGGTAACACAGGGATAATTTAGTTACTTCTGAGCAGGGCTTGCACAGAATCAAGGCCTTTTCTCCTTCAGCCCCCATCCCAGCAACAGGCAGGCCAGAGGTGCAGGGGAAGGGGATGCAGCCAGGACAGCTGACCACAATTAACCCAAGGGGTGTTCCACACCAGTGCCATGGTCAGTATAAAAATCTGTGGGAAGAAAAAGGAAAGGAAGGATATTCAGAGTGATGGCGTTTGTCTTCCCAAATAACCATCATGTGTGATGGAGCCCTGCTCTCCTGGAGATGACTGGACACCTGCCTGCCCAAGGGAAGCCCTGAATGAATTCTTTGTTTTGCTTTCCTTGTGTTCAAAGCTATTGCTTTTCCTATTAAAATGTCTTTAACTCAGTCCATGAGTTTTCTGATTCTCTTCACTTGCAACAGGGCAGGAAGCGGCTGAGCAGGTGTGTGGTGCTCAGCTGCTGGACAGGGTTAAACTACAAAAGAAAATTTGTTTGGTTTGTTTTTTACTGGAGTCATTCTGTCTTGTATTCATTTTGCTGTCAAAATCTGCTTAAAACTAACACGTAAATTTAAGCCACATTGTGTAGATGACACAAATCTGGCTTTAGCTAATCAAACCAGAGAATAATATAAATCACTTTGAAAGAGCCAAAGAAAACCTACTTGCTAATCAGCATGATGAGAAATGACATCTTCTACTGACTAATATAAAGTAGCATACATTGAAAGAGTAATTAAGTTTTATGTCTGACTTTAAGACTAAAACAGCTAAAAAAAGAAAACATAACAGTGTATTAAAAAAGTTGTCTTCTTTAAAGGTTGTGATAAAACCCGCAAAAATAAGAATGTGGCATTCAGTTAAAATCTGCTTTGCTCTATACAGTATTTTTTTTCTCTGCAGTGAAGCTATTAAAGTATGTTTTTATTGGAAAAATAAGCACCTTAAGTTGGAATAGACAACAGTAAAATTCATTACGTTTTATGTGACCTCAGGTTAGTAACTATAAACAGGGTGATTTTTCATGTCCTAGATAGCATAGGAGTCATGATATTTTGAGAGAGAGAAGAAATGAGGATTTTAGTTTCTACTTAAAATATATAAAAATAGTCAGATTATGTATCTGAATATCTTATTTTGAAGAGTCTTAAAGCAGAACATGAATTATGACCAAATACTCATAAATCTTTAAATGATATTATGTTATAATAGTTCTATGCATTTTGTTATTATTTGAAGTCTAGTCTATGCTTCTATGCTGCCAGGGTTGGCAGCAGATAAAAACACTTCTGAATTTGATTCAATGTTTAAATAGGTCTAAAAGGAGGAAACCTTCTCCTCCCCTTATACGATGACCTTTAAATTTATTTTTCTTAAGTAGCTATTTCTTCCTGCACTGAGGAGTATATTAATACAAATTTTGAATTATCACAATTATATTTTACTGCATAATTTAGTTATAGCTAGAGGGTGAATGGACTGTGATGAAGGTTAGAATACCCATTATTCTAATGTCCCTTGGAGAGAAAAGAGGGGGAAAGTGGCCAAAGACCAAATTTATCAGCTAAAACTTCTAACTTCCCTGAGATATTGATGGCAATGTTTCTCTAAAGAACAGGATGAATGGTGTAAGAGACATGAAATATTTGAATATTAGAGGAGATATCCTTTGCTTTCATGAGAAATGTGTAGTTTTCTTATTTATCTATGCTTACTGGCATTGTACATGAAATTTAAGTCTTCTAATAATAATTTTTAAGGAAACTTCACAATTTCTCTTCAGAGAATAATATAATATATTGCCTTAATCTTTCCTCCTAATGCCATGCCTTGCCTCTAAAAGTTTGTACCTATAAATGTTCTGTGTTTGAAGGGAGGTCTTTATAGTTCAAATGATATGAACTTTCTAGTGAGTCTAGTACAAATTTTTGGTTCAATCAGAAGACTAGAAAGACAAAATTTTGGAATATATAAGATCTGATGTGTCACTTAAATTATCTTATGCACCAATTAAATTATTAATTCTAAACCATTGTTAAAAATATTGTGTATTTTCAAGATTACTGTGATCTTAAGAATTTTGGAAGTTGTTAGGTAAAAGAATACAAAATGAAGCTTTGCTTCATTGATACAAAGAAATTAATGGCTGATATCTGCTTTGTAGAATTAAAAGTTATAGAGATAGGTTCTGTTAACAGATACATTTATGAATAAGTATAATAAAAGTGATTTTTTTTCTTTAAGTATTAGTAAAAAATAAAATTCTGAGAAAAGGGAAAATTATAAAGTTAGTGTTTTAATATTTAGGGTTTAGAAACTTTCAGTATATACTTGTCACAATCTTTTAAAATTGGTCAAAGTCATAACTCGAGGATTTTGATCAAGGATATTGCTATGTTTAGAGTTATTAGAGGAAGCTATATCATGCCAGATTCAGCAGTCCATGAGAGGTGAGGCTGCTTTTTCTTTATGTCTCCAAGTCCAGCGAGCGGTGAGCCTGAAGATGTATTACCTGTATTAAGAAGAATGAATGTAAATGTGATATACATATATAAAACTTAATATACATAAAAACATATATACATTGCCTGCCACACAACTCACAGGCAGATGTCCAGAGTACTTATCTGGGAAAGAGTAAGAAAGGACGCATCATCTGGAACTCCAGGTCCAGATTCTGAGGTCTCCAGTACAAGTAGCATGTAGACATGCTAAGAACAGATTTAATAAAGGACCATGGGGATGATGAAGGAATTGGGACATTTTTCATATGAGGAAAATTTGAGAGCTGTAAGAGCTCAACCTGGAAAAAATGAATGTTCAAAAAGATCTTACCAATGTGTAGAAATATGGAGGGGGAAGGGGAAGGGTGTGTAAGGAAAATGCACCAAGGTTCTCTGAGTCCCTTCTCATCTTAATGATTCTATGTTGATGTGATGTTAATAATTATTCATTTCAGAATGGATTATATATTTCACCATTTTCATGGCATATAATTCCAATATCTAGTCAATTTTTTTTTTTCCCCCAGAAAAATTCAGTCTTCTACAGGGAATTTATCTTGCAAGACTTCTAAGTTTCTTCAGTTGCTAGCTGAGATTCGGTCTGAAACTTACATTTAGAGGTCGAGGTCTGCTTTGAGCCAATTATCTCAATTTCTCTCACAATTAGTAGAGGCTAAGTTGAGATCTAGTATCCCATAAATAAGTTTGTGGTGATTTTTTTTTCTTTTTCCATTTTCCTAGTGTGTCCTTTCTCATCTCCAACTGTCAGTTCAGAAAGGCATGTATTTTCCACAGCTTCTGTTTTTAAACTATTTTATATATATA
>VYXF01012162.1:27178-41968 GCA_013397295.1 Polioptila caerulea | reverse complement strand
TATATATAACTGTAATCAAATAATTATCAAGCTTTATTTTAAAAAAATCAAAATTAAATAAAAAATTATAAATATTATTGGGCAGTTGTTCTTCTGGGAAGGAGAGGAGCAGAAACCTAATATAAATAAATGTGGTAAGGTATTTGAACACATTATCAATCAAACAATTCCTGTGAGTTGCACAGCTAACTATACTAACAAACGACAAAGTTAAATTTGTTAACTAAGAGAAACTAATTTAATTAAGAAAAAGTATAATAAATATTTCTATTTTGTATTTTGAGAGAAGGATTTTATACAAAGGGATGATTATTTTCCTCTGTATCAGCAGCTGAAAATATTACATTCGTAGCCAAATCAGTTTCTTGAAAACTCACATCCTACAAGGTGTACTTTACAAAACTTTAAGACTAATAACTAATTAAATACAACAGAAATTATCTTTTTTGAAAAATAAGTATTTTTTTGTGGTATGCTAATATTCCAAAAGGGAAAGAAGATGAAATAAAGGTGTGTTTTTAACTTTCTATACCGTCCTGGAAATAGACCAAAAGAAAAGATGATTTAATAGAATACACAGTACTAAATGAATATTTAAGTCTTTGTAGAACTAGTGTAATGATACCTTGGGGGCGATAGCACTTATAAGCATCTAGGGAAAAGAAAATAGTTCAATTTTTACTTCACACATTTGCTTGGATGTTCTGATATTTTTTGTGAAAATGATAATTTAAGACTGCCCAGTTACATTTTCAAAGGGCTGTTTCAAAGATAGGAATACAGCCATTTTTCTTCTTCAGTTTAAGTTATGAGCAAAAAAGAGTTTTAATTTGAAATGGTCCAGCACTAGCTATTTTATTGGATTTTTAGCCCTTACTTTAATGAATTAATATGATTAAGTTCATCTGTCTCTACTTCTTGTGCTATAGTTTACTTCATTGTCTATTGGCATTGCTAGGATTTGAATGGTTTCCTGTGGACCTGGAAAGTTTCCTGAAGATTTTTACACAATATTAACATAATTACACATCTACATCTATTTGCTTTACTTGCTATATTTTTAATTTTTTATGATTTTGTTGTTGATCTCAGATTATTCTTATCACACCTTGAATAGCTCTTTGAAGTATTTTATTTGTTTTTGATGATTCAGTTCAGAAGAATAATTAGTGGTTTTTATTGTTCTCAAGAACCAGGAGGCTCTGAATGATCATTAGAAAGGAACCGATTATTTACAAACATGACATTAGACATCAGCTGAGATAATATGTCTTGTGATAACCAAGAGCAATAAAATCACAGAACCACAGAGTTGTTGAAATTGAAACAGACGATTTCTGATCATTTACTCTTATTCAAGCAGGGTCAGGCAGACCTTGTCATTTACGGTTTTGTCCAGTCAAGTTTTAAATATCTGCAGGGGTATATCTTCTGGGTCACCTCTGTTTAGTACCCTCAGAGTAATTATTTTTTTGCTTTTCTGAAGACAAAATGTCATGGATTTCAGTTTGTGTGCATTGACTCTTGTCCTTTCACTGGACAACACTGAAAAGAGCCTGGTTCCCTCATCTTTCTTCCCTTCCATCAGGTATGTTTGAGTCAAAGTAGAAAAATAGTCACTTTTATAGTGTAGATGGTCTCATTTAGCACATATCTGATATACACTGGGTACGTCTTAACTTCCTGAACAGAAAAAGACACTAAAGTTTCCAGGTCAAAGTTAGGCTTCTATATTTTAGCTGTCTAAATATAAATGTGACAACCCTTCTGTAACCTATAAAAAGTTCCATTAAATACATGCTTATTCCAACTATAAACTCATAGCTTCACATTCTTTAAACTTTTCCAGCAGTACAAACACTGTCACTCACAACAGTATAATTGCAAAGTAAACGAAAGCACAGACCCACCTTCACATTAGATCATGAGCAAATATATACCCCATGTAGACAGAATTTACTATGTAAGTATCAGTAAGGAGAAAGTTGCTTTTAGTGACACAAGCTGGAGCAGACCAAGGGGAAACAATCTAGAAGTCAGTCAGTACAGCAGGAGAGTTTACATACTTTAAGTCAAACTGGAAGTCTTGTAAAATTGAAGATCCTTTAGAAAGAGGATTTCACTAAAAGAGAGTGAACGTTATTTGTGCGAAGACTGTCTTACGGGTCAGCCCATTTTGGTGTATGATAATCAAAGAAAATACTTGTCACACAAGCAACTTTCTTGCAATTTCTGATGAGATGGCTTTCCAAAACAAATGGTATTGCATTGAACAATAGTTCTGACATTGGCTTAAACATTTAGGCTTGGTAATACAAGATTTATAAAAGTTGGCCTGAAAGTCAATTCTGATCATCTCATTGATGTATCATAGTGACATTTATAAAAATTTGCACAACTATCAGCAAGTAATTTTAATATAAAAATAGAAACATATATTGTCTGTGAGGTAAAAGTACATAAAATGGTAGTTACATAACACATGTAATGACAAACATTTCTCTTAAGGGCAGTAATTCTGCCTAGGTCTTAATTGAGACCCCTTATTCATTTTATCCCCTTTTTATGTTGTAATCAGTAGAGATTGATTAGAGATTTCATTCTTTTTCAGACTGATGACATGGTGGTTTATTGGAATTTTTTTTTCCTCCATTCACAATGCTTTCTTAAAATTATTTAAGTCCATTCTGGAAAAAGACTTATTTTTCCTGTTTTTCTATTTCTTTTGATTGTCAGTTGTAATAATCTAAAGACTATAACAATTGCCTGCTCTTTTATTTGTTTTGTCATGTCTGGATGCCTCTGTGGGCCAGCCAAACATCTCAAAAATAATACTCATAATCGCATTTCACGTATCACAGACATTCCTGTTGTGGACGAAATAATGCACTTGACTGGTAAGAGAGAAGTTGCAGTATGTTTATTGATTTAAACTAGCATTTAAGAAAGTCTTATAACAAATGAGACAGTGGTTTAACAAGATTTCATGGCAAGGTGCACTTGATTATTTACTTCACAGAGGAGGGGGTAAGCCAGATGCGTTGGAGGCCTTCCCTTTGGGTCACAAAGTCCAGAGATGACACTTACTTTCTCAAGATCTACTCAGAGAGTTTGGATGCACCTGAATTTAGTCCTAGTCCCACGTTTAGTCAAAAGTTTATGTCTGAACAATTATATGTGCACATTGAATCTAAGATATAACCTTACCAAAGTTTACAAAGTCCAGTAAGCTATTAGTCTCTTGTGGAAGTTCTGTTGAGGCAAGAAATTTCTCAGTATTGAGGAGCAAGGAATCTCTGTGGCAGGCATAACTTGAGAGATGTCCATACTTGGAGTAAGATTCTGTGGCGCAGTCCTCTGCCATGCAGGATTGCACAAAGAGCTCTTGGGCTGCTCAGTATTTCTGGGGTAAAATGGTTGATTCACCATCATTTTTGCATACTGACTAGAGATGTTAGGTTCTTCCAAATTTTGCTCTAGTTGGACATCTACCAGCACAGTGATTATGTTGGGTGCATTGTTAAAATTAGCCCTTGGCTGTGGTGCTGTTGTTTCCCCCAAATCCACTTTAAGCTGGTTGCAGCCATCACAATTACATCCAATTACAATTGCCAAATACATCCATTACAATTGCTACTGGTGGTTATGGCTTGAGCGGGGGAATATAGGTCAGTTTAGGGTGGAAGGAAGAGAACTACCAAAATCTCTTAAAAAGCAGGAGTTTTGTTTCTATTGCATCTTTATAAAAAATGTAATATTTAATTTTAAAAATAAATTTCTGAGGTTGGATTGATAGAAATGAATAATTA
The DNA here is from genome assembly GCA_013397295.1 of Polioptila caerulea. NCBI lineage: Eukaryota > Metazoa > Chordata > Aves > Passeriformes > Certhiidae > Polioptila > Polioptila caerulea. Next base: position 38,159 of record VYXF01012162.1, on the reverse strand, counting down.
AATTTGGAGACAGGTGAAAGGCATGTAAATTTCATGTATTTGCTTTGGTCTTCATGTTCAAAAACTAATAAATAAGTGTACAACAAGAGTATATTCCTTCAGAAAAAATGTTGCAATTGTTCATGAGGTCTCTTTGAAAATGCTCCTGGAAGGCTCATTTTTCATGTAAACCTATGACTGACATATGCAGAAATCTTGCGATTTCAGATTTTCTTTCTTTATAAACATTAAACATTTTCTTTCTTTATTAGCATACAAACCGCCTGAGCACCACCCAGAAACAAAACAGTAGCTGTGATGGCCATTCCTAAATTATGATTTCACTAAAATTAATTGTTAAAACATGATCTAAATAACTACTGTGTAAGCAAAACTTTAAGTTAGGAAATATCCTTATCAGGTCAGTTTAGAATAAGTTGCAACCCTTCACTTCCCAGCTCCTTTATTTACCGTCATGAAAGGGTTACAGAAGTGGGAAGTTCGTTAATTTTTTTGTGTATCTTGCCTGTATTACCAAAACTCAAAATATGCCATAGCACGGGAAAAAAACCTCAACCACTAAAAAAACCAAACGCACACACCCCTTGCCCCAACCAAACAAATACCCAAACCAAATCCACAACATGTAGAATTATGAGACGTATGGAAAGTTGGTTAAAAATTTAAAACATGATGGCTTGTGATTTATGTTCTATCTGGAGACCAGAGACACACCTAAATATGTATTACATTCAATACACTAAATACGGTAAATGCTAGGATTCAGCACTATCCAGTAAAAAATAAGTGCTCAGAGAGGATGAGAATTTCAAAACTTTATTGTAGAAGGAACAGAGCAACCTGATCTAATTTGGAAATGTATATTGCTTTAAACAAAGAATGTCCCTAGAATATAAAAAATAATAAATTTGTGAAATATGTAACTATTAATGTGGGATGATAGTATTCCACTGCATTTTGCATGCTGTTTAATTTAAAATAATTTTTCTTTCTTAAAGAAAGTGTATTAGTTTTATTTAAACTGTTGGGTTACTTAAACTATTCCAAACGTGAAAGACATCAGTCCTGGGTTACTCTGATGAACTCAGTTTTTTTAGCTTCTTTCCAACCATTTAAAATTATTTCAAGAGGATACATGAATTCCTAGGCAACTCCCTGGATACATGTATACCTAGGCAACTCTATTCTTCATTAATAGTTTAGGACCAGTTCCTTTCATGTTAAGGACAATTACTCTGTGAAGGAAGAATGATACATTAGGTGTGATTTCTGATGATCTTAAATTATGTTGAATCATAAAACAGGTATACTTCAAATACTTTGAAAGTATATCTTAAAAGTAGACCAAAGAAAATGAAAATAATTTTTAAAAATTCTTAAAGTAAAAGAGAATAATATGAACCTAGGATTCCAATTGACTCAGGACAATAAAGAAGGAGCTGGCATGAAGGAAGAACTTTGATGATGAAAAGTATGTTCCTGTACATGACTGAATAGAATAGATTATTTTTTAGTTGGAAGAGACCTACAGTGATTATCTAGTCCAACTGTCTGAACGCTTCAGGGTTGACCAAAATTAAAGCATGCTATTAAGACTATTGTCCAAATAAATGCCTGTTAAACTCTGACAGGCCTGAAGTAGCAACCATCTCCCTAGGAAGCCTGTTCCAGTGATTGACCACCCACCGGATAAAGAAATGCTTCCTCATTTTGCCTGTAAACTTCTCCCGACAGAGTTTTGTATCATTTCCCTGTATCCTATCACTGAATAGTGGGAGAAGAGATAAACACTTCCCTCTAAAATTCCCTTTCTCAGGAAGATCTAGAAAGTGAAGAGGTCACTCCCCAGTCTCCTTTTCTCCAAACTAGACAAGTCCAAAGTCTTTAATTTCTCTTTTGTTTTTCTCTAACATTGTCAGAGAGAAAATAATTTGAAAAGTGCTCTAAAATACTATTGAATTAAAAATGTTGTAATCTGCTGTATTTCTGCTCAAATTTTGGTGGAGAAAAGAATTGTTCAGTGTGACAGACAGTCTGAAAAATAAGTAAATTTGTGGAGGTTTATGGAGAATTTTATACTGAAATTACTGAAATAAAAATCTTCCCAAATTTAATATTTTTACCTGTAGTTCTTGGGAGCAAGATGGAGAGACAGTGTGAAACTATTAATTGATTCCACAAAGAGTTGCAGTCACTAAAAATTTAATCTTCTTGTAAAATTAATCTTTTAGATCTTTGTGATCTGATTTTACACTAACAAATAATAAAGAAAATTACAGAATATAAACCTCTAAAGTGTTTTTTTCTCTCCCTAAGGCTACTATCTTTTCCTCTTGAACCCATGTTTTGTCCTTTCAAGGTCACTCTCATTAAATTTAGTTGGTATTTAATTTTTAAGCTGCTCCCCATTTGATGTAGAAGCCAACTGTGTGTGAGAAATAATAATTTTTCTGCCAGTCAGAAGAAATTTGATTTAATTCGCTTTTATCCTGAATCATGTCATTAAACTTCAAGAAGATTCATAATTAATTATTTACAGGGCACATATCATTTTTCATCCAGTGCAAAATCTTAAATGCTTGGACTTGAGAGTACAGTATTTTAACAGTTGAGTTTGTAGCAAGGTAGAAGAAAGGATGGACTTCAAGTATATATACAACCTTTTAAAAATATCTTATCTTGTGTAAAGTTAGTGGCAATGAGCAGTGTAGCACAACTGCCTTCACCTCAACTTCATTTTACATGTTAAAACTTAACAAAGCATAAGCAGCTATAATAAAATGCTCCTGAAAGAGCACAGCATGTCTCCTCCACAGTGTTCTTCATCAGTTCGGATTCAGAAAATGGTGACAGCCTCTAAGGGCAGTCTCTTTAGAAATTTAACAGTCCAGTTCAGAGAAAACTAAACCACAAGGGTTACAAAGATTCAAACACCACAGGACCTAGTAGGGAAGCTATTAAAATTGGCTTTCCACTGCTATCCTTAGCTGTAAGGAATGTGGCACTATCAGAGAGCATTGGACCCTTTGTGGGTTGTAAGAACATTTGGAGATTTGAAATGACAGAGTAGAGGCCTGGAGTGTGTGCAGTAAAAATGGCAGAAGAGCTCTGTTGTGTCTGTATGCAGTTTAATTACAGTGTTTTGTTGTAACATTTTTCAGCAGGAAGAATCTATCTGGAGGAGCTATACATGTATACAAGCTTCGTTTGTACTAGCTTTCTTCTAAAGCCATTTTCCAAGTTCAATATTCTCAATAATTACCCATCTTAGTAATTGGAAAAGTTCTACTGTATAAGAGTCAGTGAATACAAATGCTCTATGTTATAGTCACACGTGATTATAACATTGCTAGTCAAATCTCTGTGATGGTATTAAGTACATTCTATCTGCAACAATATCCAGCAGATCAATCTACTACTCCTGCTACTAATACTTTTGCATGTGTCTAGGCTTGATTAAATTTACCTTTAAACAATATGAAGCTAATCAAAATCTATCAACAGAATCCCTTTTGTGATGGTCTCTATGAGCATAACTACAACAACAGGCTTCTCTTCACCCCAGAATAATCCTACAATACGTAAAGGAAAGAGCTTAGAAGAAATGGTTAGGTATCAAATTGGAGTCTTCTGCTAAAAAAAGAGTTTTGCGTTTAGGCACTTTGAAATAAAGATGTCAATTGAAGTGACTCAACTGCCATGTAAAAATATTTTTATGCTTTTATCCAAAAACATATTTCTGCATAAAAATTTTGTCTGTGAAATAATATTTTTTTAGTAAAAATTTTATTCTGCTCTCAAGGTAGTTAGCACATAATTAAACATTCAATTAAGAATATACACTAAAACATTAGTGTTAGAAGAATTGCTTTTATAAAGCAATTTTTATTGAACTACAATAAGTTCCAGTAAAAATAAATGGGTAAGGGTTTCCCTACACAAATAAAATTTCCTACAATTTCTTTGCTGAATATATTGAATTCCTGCAATTTTTCTTTGTCTGTGTGGTATTGCATATATTTTGCCCCAGTGTTTAATAGCACTTAAAAAAAAATTGTAGATAAATGTGGCCTATGTAAGGGCCAAATCCTAAAAAAAAAAGAAGCCCCAAACTGCCTAGCATTATTTTATCTACATTTTTCCTTCTGTCAGGGGGAATCCCTCTCCAAATAGATGCTATGCTTCCTTTCAGTATCAGAGCATCTTGTTTGTTCTTTGATGAACATTTATTTCCCTTTAAAATATCTCATAGACAGGACACATGCTCAGGAAGAAAGGAAGGCTATTCCTTCCTTAAAAACCAATTAAGTGTACCTAGAAGAAAGAAGATTCCAGAGTACAGTGTGTGACTGTAGCAGCAAATATGATAATCACAGGAAGGAACTAGGAAACAGCAGCTCAAGCAGAGACTGGAAAAAGAGACTTGATAGACACCTTAAGGGATGTCAGCTCATAGAATACCTTGAGTTAATTGAAAACAGGCCTGAAAGCTGAGACCCATTCTACAAAGTTCCAACACAAAAAGAAAAACTTCCTATATTTTTTTAACTTGTATTTCTGTCGTGCCTCCTTACTTAAAGCTTTCTGCATTTCTTAGATAATCTGAATAGTTTTTTTCATAAGGCAAGTCCCTGAAAGTAAAATAAGTAAATCTGCCTCAAAGATCTTGCTGACTCAATATGCATTTTCAGTGACTTAATATGTATCTATGTGAAGTTGTATGAATAACTGAATGTCTGCTCCCTTTTATCCTGAAAACTGATTAAATGGCTGTGTTGTGACTTAACCCTATGTTATTAAGCATAAGGAGAATTTATACATTTTTCCCCACAAAATTTGATTTGGTTTAATTGGCCCTGATTATCTTGAAATCCAGAACCCAGAATGACAACTTACTGAGGACAAACTACCAAAACTGGCTGTCATGAGGGATTTGGCAAATTCACTCAGTACTACTAGGAGAAATGCCTTCTTCTGAAATTTTAAATGCCAGCATTCTTTTTTCAAAGATGAATAAACTTCTCTCATTACTATTCAAAGCACATAAGGATAAGTAAACAGTGTCGTAACCTTACCTTTTATTAAATCTTCAAAACTCTCACACAAATCATGGAAAACCTACATCAATTTTTAAATTTATCTAATCAGGTTCAAATTCTGCTATTAAGATTTCCAGAGAATTACATAACTGCATATTGTAGATCATGCCATAGACAATGATTATATAGTGAGGTACTTTTAAAGAATATTTATCCTTTGTGTTAAAACAAATGCAAAAACAAAATTGTGTGCTAGATACAGATATAGAAATAATAAATGTGTTTTTTAAGATCAATTATTAGGATAGATATCTAGAATAGGAGAATCATATTTTTCAATTTAAGAATCAAGTTCTAGTCACTGTTTTATCAGATTACTTCAGCATAAAATGTAGAAAATATGTCTGGAGCAGTAGCTGAATTCCATCCATTTCTTAATTGAGTTTCCTTCCTGCCGGTTATATGGTTTACCTTTCAGTGTATGTTGATTTTCCACAATGAACTGGTCTCAATAATTCTCTTACTAGTCACCTCAAAGTTTTAAGTTAAAAGAGAACATACTTCTGAGAGTAGGATTTTGTTGAACTAAATCCTCTGTGACTGCATCAGGACTTTATATTGGATATTCAATGGCCTTAATAAGTGCTGCTTGTGAGATATTGTGAAACGTGGAAGCACCGATTCCTGATGGTATACTTTTTTTAAAATGACAGTAAGTACTCTCTTTAAGTAGCATGAGGTATAAGGTTTGGATTAAGCTGTTTACCACATGGGTTTCACATCTTGTCTTTCTAAAGAACCCCCCTGGGGCATGTGAAAGGAAAAGCAATATGAAAATCTAGGAGCTGCTGGCTGACTGAGGTACTGCTGTTCTCCCTACAAGTCGTCATGGGTCTCTGTTACTTCCTTTATATCTTTGGATCCAAGCTAAGATAGACGCTCATTGTTGCAGAATCACTGGCATATGGGTATGCCACCCAAGACTGTTCAACTGAAAATAGAGTGTCATTCCTATCACAACTTTCACTCTCTCTATAAAGGAAAGGCATTAAAAACTACTTTATGAATGCCAGTAGTGTTTGTGAGTCAGGTTACTGTCTGCTAAGGTATGGAAAAATGAAGGAGGTTCAGACTATGAGGTTAGTTTATCTGGGGAACTGTAGAGTACAAGACTACACATTCATGTGGGTTAGCCATTTTCCTGGTTTGTTAGCAAGCTGCTGAAAGGTTTTGTCATCTTGTTTTGCAGGTGAACAAGTTTCAACCTTTTTTTTCTAATATTCATTCTGACACAGAAACAGAAAGTTCAAGTCTGCTTCATTTAATTTAATTTTCACCTGGTAGAGGGAACTAGGAAAAGACCTGTACATCTTTTAATATCCATGTCCCTGTGTACCTCTTCTGTGGTTTCTGGACAGTAATGTATGGCAACTCTTTGCAAAACATTAAATTAAGGAAACAAATTTTCTGCATTATGATTCTCATAAAATAATCAAAGATTTATTTATTCATCTCAAACCTTTGTATTTTATTATTTTGTGAGTATTATCCATCAGAGTAACGACTCTTTATTTCTGATACCAGCAGATTCTAACATCTATAAGATATGGGTATGCCACCCAGAACAGGTATCCATTAGAGTCAGGGAATATTCTATGTTGGGAGGGACCCACAACCATTATCAAGTACAAATCTTAAGAGAATGGTTCATACGCTGTGACCTCAGCATTTTTGCATAATTCTCTAACTAATTGAGCTAATCTCAAAATAAAAGGCATCAAGAATTCTGACAGCTATAATTCTTCAAATGGATAAAAACTTGTAGCAAAAATTAACAATTTCTAGTTCTAAAAATATACACACATTCTCAGTATAAAATACATACTTTACTCATTTACTGCGAAGATCTAATTGTGTAACATGGAAGCACTGACTGAGGTGTGTTTTGCAACATAAAAAACATGTAAGATGGAATGTAAGTTGGGTTTGCCTATCAATGTACATGTACTGTTACTGAATCAAGGTAGTAGCTTTAAACAGTAAGAAACATGGTATATCAGACAAGAATTCCTTAAGGTTATTCCACTTAAAGGTCTGGAAGGCAATGTTGCACCCACCTTGAAGAACTGACTTTGAAATGTGAAATTCATAGACATGGTTTCAAGTAGAAGACCAATAAATATAAATTACTGCATTGAAAATGAAAAAAAAAATTGAGTTTTCATTTGGTTTTATGCCTGATCAGCCACTCTAACATACAATAAAAGTGTGCTTTGCACCACAATGATCAATATATTTAGTCTATTATTGGACTTTTGTCTTGTACATAAGTAGAACTAATGCAGATATAATCTGATTTTTGAGAAGGGCAATAGAAAATATTTCCATCTCTCTCTTTAAACAAAAATGCAAAGTTACATCAGTCCCATAGCTCACAGTCTGCCTTTATGCATTGTCAGATGTAAAACTTCATTTTCTTTTGGTATGGCTGTTAAGCTATTATATAAAATGTGCTGTTGTGCAACTGGCTTGAGTTTTTTTTGTGTTTTGTTTTTTGTTTTGTTTATTGTTTGTTTTTTGTTTTTTTCTGAGCAGCAGAACAGTCCTAAATTTTTAAGTTTATAGGACAGTTTTACAGAGAGTTATAAAAACCAGGTATGAGAATGCGAATAGACAGCTAGTGTGTTAAAAGCAGGACGTGACTTTTGGACAAAACAGGGTGCATCTTAATCACTTGGTGGCAAAAGGCTAATTAAACTCCACCAGTTAATTAACATAGCACAGACTAGGAGAGTACATGCAAGTTATCATTATGTCATGCAAGGTGGCAAAGTTTACAATCGAAATTGTAGCCTTCAAGGGCAGACTGCCAAATGTACAGGACTTCTCTGTTAGAAGTAATGTGGGACTAAAATCAGTTTTAATTGCTTTATAAAAAATTTGTAGCTTTGGGAATATTTTTGTTCTTTTATCCTTTCTTATTTTTTCTCTTCTTTTTCTGACAAAGAGGTAGCTGAATCCACCAAGCTTTGAAAAGGCTTTTTTATTTTTTTCAGGCTTTGAGTCTTTGTTTAGGGTCTAATGACAATAATGTGTTGTACTGGTCAATGATTACTGATGATCATTAAATATATACTGCATAAGCACAGCTAATGGTACTTTTTGTTTTGTATGAGACCTGGCTTTTTAATTGGACAGGTTCTAGATTTTGCTCAGTGTAAAGCAAGAGTAACTTCCTTAAGAAAATACTTGCTTCCCTGAATTTGGCCCTTAAGGCTACAGCTTTAATGAAAATGCCATCCCCTTTGGTAACTCATATTGAGAATTATTGATAATGAACAGAGAGGTATTTGGTTAAACTTAGGGGAAGTAATAGAACTCCCTTGTCCAATTCTGGTAACAGTAATTTTAAAGAATTTGTGTGGAAAACAGAAAAAACATCTTCTCAAAAAGCCTACCAAGATTATACATGCTTTTCCTTACTTCCTGCTATTCCACTTTTACTGCACCTCCAAAAAAAAAAATAAACATCCAGAAAATAATGAAACAATAAATGGTCTTTAAAAATAATCTGAAAAGTATTAAAAATCACTTACCTTTTTTTTGTCATTTTGTTGCATATTTTACTGAACTTACAAGGTCTCAAGACTGAGATTTTACAGGCTTGAGGTTTATCTGAGCTTATTTTGAGTTGTCTGTAACTTTGTTTTCTTGGCTTAGTTTTGACAGCATTTTTTTCTAATTGATCAGGCATCTCTATCTATTTTCCATTTTTTGCATTTACTTTTGTTAATCTTTGTAGTTTCTTATAGATAATGGTAACAAACAGTTGTTCTAGGCAGAAGGAAATATTTGCAAGCCTAACACGATATAGTGTAGAGAATTACAGGTTTAATTTGATAAAGGCCTTGACACGAGTAGAGAGGATGCAACATAGAGGAGAAGGAAAAAGGAATAGAAGAAGACAGGAAATGAGAAAAAGAAATAATAAACCATCAACATGATACTATTCCTCACTAAAAAGGATTCCAGATGCTAACAACTGGAATAGACCATCACCACTAAACCCATAATGAAATTGATGGCCCAGAGGAGCAGTTAAAGGGTAAGCGTAAGAGAAGAAAAATGAGTAGAAAGTAAGAGTGCAAATTACAATTTTAAATGTGTTACTGCTATTATTGAGACCCTTTCTGCATATAACTATTCTATCAACATTATAATTCTTTGTTCCTCTAAAGTAATTTGATGCAGACTAATGATGATTTTTGAATTAGACTATTATGATTTCAGTTATACTAACCAGTAAAGTCTTGGCTTTACTTACATAAATGGGTGTTGGCCTTCCTCTTTGCCTGTAGAAGGATTTTGAAAATAATGTGCTCTTCAGTTAATTTGCATATTCATTGAAAACTTCTATTATTTGCACTACATTAGATGTTGGAGGCTTCCTTCTGCCACAAGAACCTTACTATTATGACCGGACAACAAATTGAATGGAAAGAGCCACTGGTACTTAATTGTTTATGTGGCCAAAATATTAGAGTAATTCCCAACATTACCAAATCCTGGGCCATCCCTCATTTTTTTTAAACTCTTCCCATTAATAGTTCAGGATTTTAGTGTAAAGGAGACCTTATCCACTGAGAAGTCAGCTATACAGTTTGGATAATAAAAGAGTGTGGGAGAATGGACAAGGTATACTCCTGACACCTGAAGCTCAGTTTGGTGCAGTTTAGCTTTGTATCCTCAATTTTACTCAGAATGTTATTAAGTTGATATAAACAATAGCTTCAAAGATGAAAGAGAAGTGTTGCTGAAATGAGAGGATATACAACCTAGGTAAAATAAAATAGCAACAAAACACCATCAAGGAGCAACATGTTCTAAGGCAGCAACCATATCTCACCCAACTGGCACAGGCCTGGCAAGCAGAAACCTACTGAGAGTATTAATATACTATTAGTTTAATACCACACTATTCCTAGCTACCTAGTGTATATACTTGCCAATAAATAATAGCTGTGTTAATAAATAGTTCTTAAGTTGTCTGTTTGAGAGTGTCTCTGTGTGTGGTAAAGGTACATGAAGAAAAAAGGCCCAGAGAAGAAGAGCTTCAGGGAGTGCAGAGGATCAAGGCTTTTGCTGTCCTCCATGCTGGGAATGGACATAGAAATGCTGAGTTTTAAATGACAGACTATTCTTCCCAATATGCTTAGGAAAATTCTCCTCAGCTAAGTTACTTACAACCTACCAATTGTATTAGCTTCAAAGTATGACGTAGAGCCAGCGAGACAGAGAGGTTTCATCCTGACAGCTTCAGAGAATTTGTTTCTTTACGTGCTCACAAGTCTGTAACAAAAATTGCTCACCACGTGTGCCTTCTTAGCCAGGCTTGACCCTTATATAGGAGGTAGATAGCAGAGAGTTCAGTTTAAGTGATTTTTTAAAGCTCTTGCTGTTTGAGCCTGGCAATTAAGGAAAGTGTGGTGGTGAGTTTGCAACACTGGAGCTAAAACTGAAAATCTCTGATGTATAAACCACTGAAATTAATTAGATAAGAACAGCTTTTAATTCCTGCTGAGCTGTGTAGAAATCAAACCTTACAAGTAAAAGATTATCTTCTTTATTATTAATAAATTCCCCAGTAAGTAATAATTCAATAATCAGTTAAAAAATATCAGAAAACTCACCCAGAATTAAAAAATTGTAAGGTGAAGTCATCAAATTAAACTTGCTTCACTTTTGAAATTAAATAAGCAACATTTTAATTATCTGGGCACAAAGACAAAATCTCCCACATTCCCTGTAAATATACTTAGTTATTCCATGCCCTTCTAGAGTATTCTAATTATAGAAATAGTTTTTGGTTTTCCCTTGAAGAATTAGGGATGTTAACTATGGTAAACATAATTCTAATTTTTTTTTTTTTTTTTTTTAAAGCA
>VYXF01012162.1:2426-22005 GCA_013397295.1 Polioptila caerulea | reverse complement strand
AAACTCAATTCCATTTTTTTTTTTTTTTTTTTTTTTTTTTCTTTTTTTTTCTTTTTTTTTCTTTTTTTTTTTTTTCCTACAAATAATTCTGAATTTTATTCATAAGTCATTAATTGTATGTATTTTTACAATTTTGTTCTCTGCGGTAGACTTTTTAGGTTAAAACTTAGCAGGATTTTTTGTCCATGTTTTAGATTCCTTTCCCATTTAAAGAAAAGGAGAACAAAATAAATACATAATTCATTACCAGTCTTAGGATAAGACAGTAGAAAAGAAACAATCCCATGTTTTTCTGCTAGCAGAAGAAGTTTATGTAACTCCATGACGAAACTCAGCCTTGGAGAGAAGGTGCTCAGAAAGAAATGTAAGGAGATGGAAAAGAGAAGTACAATTACTAATCCAGAGGTATCTACAGTTACTCAGATACAAACAAAGGTGAATACTTTGGACTGATCTTTCAGCAAAATTATGGGTAGGCAGCAACCTTTCAGAGTTTCATTCCAGGAAGGAGTACACATGTAGAATAATGCAGGAAGAGTGTAAAGACTAAAAATGAACATTCTATTGAAGGTCAGGATAATTGATTTTAGAAGCACTTGCACTCAGTTAAACTGCAGTGCATTTGTTGGCAGCTGAAATTCTGGGTCATCTATTGTCTAAATGACAATCGTTTTCTCTTGCAGACATTGAAATAGCTTGTTTCTGTATGACAATGGAGGTAATTTCCTGTAACATTCACTATGGTTACATTTCTTACTTCATAATAATTTTTGATGAGTCACCTTAAAAAGTCTATATTTACTATGGATTTTACTGACTAAAGGAAAATAATTTTAAATTTAGCTGACTACTTCAAGTGCACCAACCTCCCCTTTCTCTCCTACCAACCTTATATTCATTACTATGGATCATTCACTTTGAGAAAATGATGCGTGATCTGTGTAAATTGTTGTGCTAATATACATTGTTAATGTTGATATGATTTGACATCTTTTCGTTCAGTTTCCCATCTTTGCAAAAACTGAAATGAAAGCTTAACATTACTGATATGTGTAAGCTTATACAAAATGTTTGAGGATTTTTTTAGTATATTTGTGTGAAGTTAATAAATATGAACAGCTAAGAAAAATTTCCTGATAACTCAAAAAAAAAAAAGATAGAAGTCTTGATTATATACTCTGGATCTATAAAGTATCAGAATTTAACTAATTTGACTTGAGAAATTTGTTTGATACATAACAAAGGCAGATGATCTAGCTTTCAATGGTTTGTCCATCATTGTTTCCCATTATCTCAGGCTTGGGGACAGATAGAGCACTATGAGGAGCGTTCACCATCCTGTCCTTTTTTCCAGTTGCACACAGAGTTAAGCTGAGGGGGTCAACATCTTTTGTACGTAAAGCACCATTTATTTTTTTTTTAATATATTTTTGTTATTAATATTGCTGCTGTTATTGCACGTTTCTTTTTCCATTGCACTTTGCTTTAAGTAAATTCAGTAAATTTTTATCTCAACTATCCTGGTTTAGGGCAAATTTGGGACAAAACTTCCAATCCAACTTTCTGTCCTTGTAGAAAAGAGATTCAAGTGGCTCCTCCCCCTACTGGTTTGGGAAAACAAACTCATAGTCTCTGTTTTTGTCCTCCTCTTGCCAAGAGGATGGGGGAAGGAAAGTGGCTTATCCCAACAGAATGACACACACACACGCTTGTCCACAGCTGAGGCAGAGGTTGTTGGTGGCATCAGAAAACTAGAAAATGTGTAAAGTTGCTCCAACGAATAACTAGCCATTTACTAGAGCATGCTAAATATAAACTATGGTATAATGACGTAATAGGCTGAAATAAAATATTTAGAGATTACTGTAAGACTGGGATTGCTCAGTAGAATCAATATAATTGTACACTCATTATCATCCCAAATCAATCAATTATCTAGAGCTAAAGCGTAGTCACACAGCCACCCAGTTAACTTTACAGAAAGTCTCATGATTCTTAATCATGTAAAGCAGGATAAATCTTCATCTTAGTGCAGAATATTTTCTATTTAGGCAACAACATTAGCAGAGTAGACAAACTCATATTTTATTACTAAAGAAAGTCAAATAACTTCCCTACATTTTTTAATTTTTATCCTGTTGGGAAACCTGGTATGCCACTTTGAGACGGATCAACAAACTCCTGCGATGAAAGAAATCTCAGTAGAAATGGGTCAGGTTGGTGTGTCCAAGAGGCCTGGGGAGTAGTACAAAGAAACTGACCTAATCTCAACACAAAAGAGACCAGAGGTTGGCCTCTGTTTCAGATAAACCACTACCAGAAGTTGAGTAAATGTTTCTCCCTGTGCTCCTTAAATGTGTAAATATTTCCCTGAGTCAGCCACACTAACAAGAAGAGAAGTGAATGTGTGGCTCAGCCCAACACGGTGTAGAAAAACAAAGCAACTTGTAAAAGAAGTTCTAAGAGAGCAAAAAGGTTGAGCTGGCTTCAATCCATGTATTACTCCCTGCCAACTGATGACACCCAGCGTGGTGATAGTGAACATATCACAGACACTGGGAATGGGAATCACAATAATATTGTGATTGATCTGTGCACTGCATTTGCTGTCATTATCTAACTGTGACTTATTTTTGGTGGTGCTATTCAGTTTATTTTGAATCACTCTGATAAATCAGAAATCCTTTTCAACATCACATATATTTAGAATAAGTAAAACTGATGTTAAATACTACAACCTCCACAATCTCAAAGGACCCAGTGAAAGTGTACAGAACTCTGACATATTTAAAATGGGTAAATCTGTCAAGTAGCTTATCTCACTATTTGTCACAGGCAAAAAAATAACCTGCTCCGTGGGTGTATAAAAATCGTGACTGTGGGTTCTTAGGATTCCATAATACACAAGGGTACAATCCTCTAAAAGTCTCTTTATTGCAGACCACCACATATATTTCTCCCATATCATCACTAGCAGATATACTACCACAAAATCACCACTAGCAAGTAAAGTTATGGTTAATACAGTGGCGTTATATACATGTATGTATGTATGTATATATGTATGTATGTATGTATGCTTATATATCAAACTATTAAAGATTACTATCAGCAATCAATATTATGTTATCAATCAATAGTACGGTAGCAATCAATCAAAGCAGCAATCAATCATATAACAATAACAATCAAACTTTTCAAAAATATAATAGTGGGTAGTTATAATATAGTAGTTACATGGATATATAATATCAGTATCAAGTGAATCAGACAGATTTCAGTGGGAGTGAAACATCCCCAAAGAGAAGGACATATTGATATAAGAAAGTTTTCTTAGAAACACGACCACATCAATCACAAGCGTTCAGTACAGCAAATAGATGCCGTCAATCTCTATTTTTCATCTGTAAGAGCCAATACGTGGTGAAGTTTTGTGTTTTTTCAGAGCAATTTAATTTTCCCAGACTGTTTCCACTTTTTGAGATGATAAGTTGCCATTGTAGTTTCTTAGGTTTTGCACTTATGATGATCTCTCAGGATGCCTCCTGTTTCTATGGATGCAGCTGTATTTCAAAGATGCCAGTTGCACTTTTCAAGGGTATTTCTGCTGCCAAGGCCTAGTTCCCAGGCTCTCAGGCTGTCAGGCAATTTGTCTGTCAGTATTTTTCAACAGACATTTCCTTCTGTTCAGAAACATTCTCCTTCTAATCAGGCTACTAATTATGGCTGCTCACATCATCATTTTGTTTCCATCTCTGCACATCTACACTGTGCAAATATTAAATTTTTCCCAGGATCTTTGTGAATGTGTGTCAACATATTCCCCCCAAACATATTCTTGCATGGCTTTAGAAGCTGATTTCAGTGCTGGTCTCCAAATCCAGCATAGGTGAAACAGCACTAGACTTAGTCTTTTCTACATTAATGAATACACTTAAACTCTTTCAGGCATTAAGTCATTATTAAATTACCTAATACCACATCTTAAATCAAGAAAAACATAAAAATAACTCTCCTACAGCATAATCCGTACAGTATTTCAGACACTTTTAACAGGAAAAGTGAAATATTTTGATTCTCAGGAGCTAATGTGACCCTGGCTGCTGAGGGTTATTTGACCACCAATCTGCTCTGGAGATAGCTAGACCTGAGCTAAATATACAAGAATCACTGTACCACACAGTGGGGTAACATCTCTCCTAAGATGGATACAGTGATACAGTCACCAATGTAGACACATACTATGAGTAATGATTTATTTTAAAAATAGTTACAGTAAAGTTAAACATAGGGCAATGGATCTGCTTGGGTAATGAAGGCCGGGTGCCAGAAAGCAGTTTAGTGTCTTATGAAAGATAATAGTAGAAATTAGATGTGGGATTTAAAGCTCAGCTGCCATCTGAACCCACAAAATGTCTAATCTCTATGATCTTTTCCTTTCCTAATCTTTTCCTTTTTTTTTTCTTTTTTTTTTTTCTTTTTTTTTTTTCTTTTTTCTTTCTTTTTTGGAGATATAACTGTAAGAATCTTAAGTAATGTTTCTTTCTTTCTATAAAAGACTGAATTTTGACACGAATTTGATTAAGATGAAGGAATGGCACATTTCTCACATTTCTTGGAGACATGGAGTAAAGTGTCCAGTCTTGGAGCACTCCACACATGTCTAGGCTCATGTTCCACATAAAAATTATAGAAAGCAGTATGTTCTGAGTTGGGGTAGTAATCCACATCCTGATATAGGCTAGAACATGGTATCATAGTATCCAAAATCATTTCCTCCATTATTAACTTTATAATTGTGGAGAGTGGTCTAACCCCAAAATAGAAATCTCTAGCCCATAGTCCCTTATTTCCCAAACTTTGGAAGTTCTACCACTCTTCAGAAGAAAATTCAGGAATCTTTATAATTCAGGAAAATTTGGCTAAATAATTCCCCTGAATGCTCTTTCATAGTTATCTTGTAAAACCACTATTAGAATATGCTCATCCTTATACTGCTGACTCTGAGATGTGTGATTTGGGTAAACCATTCTGTTATGGCATCAGACTTTTATCATTCACTGAACAAAACACATGACAACTATATTCTTAACGACATAATCTTGAAATTTTGAGTTAGCATGTCTGAGATTGAATTTTTTTATTTTTTTTTTTTAATCATACATCTGGAGAAGTAGTCTGGTAGAAGCCTCATGAAATTCAACAAGGGGAAAGAACATGGTGTCCTGGGCTGTGTCTAAGTATTGCTAGCAGACGGAAGGAGATGAACATTCCTCTCTCTTCAGCACTGGTGAGACCACACGTGTATCCTGTTATGGGCTCCTCAGTACAAGAGTAGTATGGATACACTGGAGAAAGTTCAACAAAAGGCAACTAAATTGACAAAGTGATACAGCTTTTCTGTTTTGAGTAAGGGCTGAGATATGGGATTGTTTAGCCTAGGAAAGAGAGCCTCAGAGTGTTTAAGAGAACTGAATCCACTGTTCATGTGAACCATCACTGGACCACTCATGTACAGTAGAGCCTCAGGATATGATTTCTGGATCCGCCTGGGGAAAAAAAGTGGGTATCTAGCAACTATAAGACTCAGTGTATAAATACCAAACATATAGATACATTTATGGTGACAATAATGTACGAAGAAAAATAGTGAGGAAAGGTTTATAGAATAATAGCAACAAAAAGATATGAACTGTTCTTCACAACACTTTGTGCTTAAATTGTTCTGTTTATCATATCATGACACCAAATTCTGTATTTTTAGTTTCTTAATAAAGTGCTAATTAGTCTGATAGACATCTGAAAACCACAGTTAGGTTAATAAGAATGAGCATCCTCCTCCTTCTACAGAGAGGCATAATAAGCTCCACTGCAAAAAGAGATTCATGGCTCCAAGCAGTATCTCAAGTTAAAAATTCTCTTGCAGCTCTCTGTACATCTTAACTGTACTGAAAAAGAACTGATCAAAATAGAGGAGGTTTCATGACTATGCAGTAAAACCACAGAAAAATAAAAAATCTGATTTGTTCTTTCTTTCTAATACAGTTAAACTCTAGTTTACATGAACTTTTCTCTTTTTCAATTGGAAAGTTATTTTAGTAGAACAGAAAAAAGGCAGGAACAATTACCCATCTTTATCCCCATACCATTCAGTATTCATTCAGTAGTACATTCATCAGTAATTTTTTACAGAATATAAGGGTTTGACACCAGACAGTAAGGTCACTAATGATGTGCATTCAGCCCTTTTCAACCTGGTGTATCCCAGGGAATTTAATTTGTTCCCTTTTCTTTCTTAATTCTCCTGGTTAGAAATGTGTTTCTTTCAACCACCCTGGAAAACAAACAAACAACAAAAAACAAATTCCAAAACATTACCAAATCCCAATCCTCTGTATGAACAATTTTAAAGTATTAATTTTCTGGAAGGCTTGTGTTATGGGTTTACATGGAAAGGTTTAATATCTATGAGAAGTCACCAGAATCTGCACAGATGGCAACAGGAAGATGCTGATAATTCCATGCATAGTGAGGCAGATCTGACTAAACTCTCCGGACAAAATTTCATAGGGTGGCAAACTGTGAAAAGTGAAGAAATTTTCACACACATGCCATCTCAAGTTATGGGAACAGCATCTATGCCTCGTGGATACCTGGGACTTGGAATGTATAAAAATGGTACCTCCAAAAGAACTGGAAGGACCAGAAGGATGCCGCAGCCACAGCGATCCATGGTGTATGATCTCTCTCTCTATCTATTTATGATCTCTCTCCTCCCTATCCACCCTTTTCCTGCCCGTNCAGCGATCCATGGTGTATGATCTCTCTCTCTCCTCCCTATCCATCCTTTTCCTGCCCGGCCCCCTTCCCTCTCCCTTCCTATTTCTTTCTGTCTTTCTACCTCACATTTAGTCTTAAATAAAATCCATACTCTTGACTTTGGCATATGGTCTGATTTGCAGCTTAACATAGGAAAAGGCATCTCTTAGAACTGGATCATAAGAACAAGATAAAATAAAACTATGATAATAGTGAAATGTAAAAGTTTGATAAAATCATATCTTGATGATCTCACTTTGACACACTTCTGCTTTAACCATCTTTTTACCCGACATTCATGGCCTGAGTAGAAGCAGTTGTCATGGCTTCCTTTAGCTTCACCTTTTCATCAGGTTTCTACTGGGGAATATGTTTTGTCTAGCAACTTCTTGTTCATGTCCTAGATCTCAGAGTCCCACTTTCACAAGAATCCAAGAAAATCACAATTTCATCTCTTACAGGTTTTTAGTGATATTTTGTTTCCTTTTACAGTAAGTTTCACATGACTGCAAGAGAGTAAGGTGAGCTGAATAGTTCCAATTAAGATTTTTTTTGTTTGTTTTTTGCCCAGTTCAGTAGATGTTTCTAGAGGTGCATTGGGTTTCTCTTTTTTCAGCAAAGACTCTGAAGAGTCATCTATTTTCCTTAGCTGATTTAATAAAACTTTATTAAAAATGAACACGGTGCCAGGACTTTATTTAATCAATTTCTGGTTTCGCCCACCAAGAGTTCATCCTTCTCTAGAATAGCTGAATGGAAGCAATATGATTCAGCATTTCTGTGTTGGCTAGCTCATGCAATTAAAAAAAAAAAACAAACCAACAATTCAATAGACCTAAGGTCAAAATATATCCATTAGTAGTTTGCAATCTGGAGACATTGTATGTTTACAACTATTTACCCTGAATTTCCATAGTTCCTTCCCCTATTTTGCAAGGTATTAGCTGTATTAGCAAGTATGTTATCTGCAGGAGAGTTTTATGGAATGTATTGGCTTGACTAATGTGATAATGAAGACCATGTCAAAACATGATTTAACATGTCTAGAATTATTTTTTTGCTAACTTTTCAACTGCAGCAGAAACAGAGTAAATGTACTGTAAAGAATACAAATCAGAACAAATTTTCTAATAAATTAATTTTATCGTTAGTTCTTTATCCTTTTTGTAATATTTTAACTTAAAAATTGCTGAAACACAAGTTATTTTAAAATAATTTGAGTTATAGTGCTACCAATATTTTTAAAGTCGTAATAATTGAGCACACTAATACTTCCAAAAATAAATGTGTTTTATTGGTTGACTAATGTGGTATATGAGAGATTGAGTATAAGTAAAAATACAAGGTATGAAAACAGGATGTTGCTGAACTCTACTGAAGTTTTGTCATTTATCTATGAAATAAAAAGATATCACCCAAGATGCTCAACATGGGTGACTTTCAAAATAAACAGCAACATATTGACAAAAGATTAAGAATAGTAACAGTGATGTCTTGTATTTGCTTGTAGATATTTATTAGACCTGTATTTGGGTAGCTTTCAAAATTTATTTATAGTAAATTGCCAACAAACCTTATTAGGAGATTCAAACACTGGAAAAAGCTCTCACCCTGTAATAGCAGCCCAGCAGACCACGATAAAATAATGTGCCACAAGCATTCAAGTAAGCAGTCCCAGTTATGTTCCATGAAGTTGAAAGACAAAATCAGTTTATGGCTTCAGAACACCAAGGCAAAGAAATATGTGTCCACAGTGATGATAGGAAAAGGGCAGTGACTTGGCGGTGCTGTTTCTGCTCTGTGGTTGGGAATGTCGACATTGTGTTAGCCTCTGACTGCAAAAGCAGAAACCTTCCTCTCACAATGTCGTTCCATTTTTATTCATGTGCCTATCAGTGATTCTCATCCAGAAGTGTTGTCCTTTGACATCTTTTTCAAAAACAGTGTGACCATCTAATTACCGATAGAAATGAAGGTGAAGGTGGAAGACATTTCAACTAGAAAGAGGAGATTAGGTTCCTTCGTTAATAATGAAACAATATACAATGAAAAGAAAGTCATTGCTAAGAAAAGCTGACTAGATCAGCTGTTAGAGTGCAAAATAGAATCCTCAATTCTAGACTAATCTTACAGAGTTGGTTGTACACTTTATGACAAACAATTGTTAGATAAAATGGTATTTATTGTGGTCTAGTGAATATTTCTTAATTTAAATTCTACATTGGCTGTTGGACTTGAAGGAACAATTTGGCTAACAAAGCCTGTTTGGCTCTTCTCTTGAAGTAACCAGTGGTGGAAGTCACAAATGATGGGCTATGAATTTTTCATTCCACAGGGGGAACTGATGTGGAAGGAAATTAGAACATCATGATCCATGCTCATATCATGATACCATTTTTTATGTTGATTTTTGAAGTACTACAGCCCTTGCTTTTGTAAGATAGATGAACAGTAACAGCTTATAGTCATAATAAAGCTCATTTGTTCCACTTGTCACTTTACTCCATGACTCTTGCTCAACTTTAGTGTTTGTTATGTGCATTACTTGTTTTTCTTTCTCCAGGTATAGGGAGCCACAGAAAATTTCCTTTAAAGTCAGCATGGAGAAATCAACAGCCTTCTATCAGTTTCCTGAAAGACCATAATTTCTTTTCCTAATAAATTAAGAACTGTCTGCCAAAACCCACTGACAACTAAAGGATTTCTAGGCCTATTAAAATTTTGGTTTCACTGATACACTGTGCTTTAAAAGCGTGTACACCTTCGGTCATGCACTGTCTTCTTTTTTTTGTTTGGAACAGCACATTAGGCAATTGAGTTCAAATACTGTGTCATTTTAATTGGTGCAGGAGAGCAATTGACTTTCAATGGCAAAATGTCAAGTGCTTCCTTTGCCTCATCAAAGCAAATTTGTCAGGAAAAGACTATCATCTCATATAAATAGCAATCAGTGCAATTAATTTGTATGTTTCAATTAGCTCATGATCTAATTACCGTGTGGTCTAAGGATAAGAGCTAAGGACTTCAAAGAGAAAAAAGTGTTTCTCCTCTCTACTTCGGCGTTTCTTATACTATTGACTCATATTCATGTACTTGAATGAATCCTCTGTGATAGTTTGTTGAACTATGCAGCTTCATTTCACACAAACTTTCAAGTTAGTTATACTGTGAACCTCAAAGCCCAGTTCTACTTGACTGACAGAATTAAAGCTAGCTCTAGTGATAGAAGAAAGACAGATGTTCCACGGAGTGTTGATTATATTTAAATTATTAATGTATTGAGACTAAATCCCTAAGACCTCCTAGCACATTAAGAGTATTAAATAAAAACCAGAATGAGGCAGAACAGGATAGACCCAACAGAAGATTAACATGTCTGCAATGTTGTTGCTGTTGTTTTGAGATGCCAGAGGCCCACCTTTAGTATAACAGCAGACTATTCTGAACAGGAAGAGAGCGTCAGATTTATTTTTAGTTTGATAGGATTCCAGGCTCTGCCTAGAGGAGTTGTTTTGAAACTTTTTCTATAGAGGGAATACTTTAACTTTTTCTGAGGCAAGAACTCTCTTGCTGGCTCCTTTACATTTCAAATAATTTCAAATAGTTACTAGGAAGATACTAGAGGGCCTTGCTTCAAACTCTTTTCACGCAGTCGAGCTGAAACACATTTCTCTTACTAATAGAAGCCAATATCTATTGTTTTCAAAATACATCTTGTTTTCTACCTTTCACCAATTCTTAAAATAAATCTATTACAAAAATAGATGGCTACACTGCAATGCAGAATAGTTTCTATTAATGGCAGTGAGGAAAAAAAAATAGTAAAAAAATTTTAATGCTAAAGACAGTATTTGTCTCAGAAGGTTAGAATTCTTAATAGCGTTGGAATTAACAATTTTAAAAATTATCACTTCATTATAAAATTAAAATATATTTCCTATTTCATAATATCTTGTACCTTTTCCTTGTCTTTTTATACTTTATGAAAAAAAAGAAAAAAAGGTGGGAAATGAATAAAAGAAAATTTTTAGAATTCTTACCTGACAACTTTCTTTGTTAATTGATCAAAAGTGAGTCCTTTCTCCTCTGTAGAAAATTCGAACCTTCCTCCAGATGAGAAACAGGATTAAGTTATCCTGATTAATATGATACAGAAGTTTTTCTCCTAAACGTTTCTATTTTGAACAACAGTTGTTCCTGTCTCCTGTCAATGGAGCAGACTTTTATATGCGATAAGAGTTTGCAGTTTTCTCCATAGAAGTAATTTATATTTCATGTTTACATCTTGCTGCCTGTGTCCCTGAAAGAAGTCATGCTCAAACGATCATTTTTGATACCAAGACTGTAGGCAGACTAACATGACTAAAAAATAAATATATTTTATCCAGCTGCAGTAGCTTATGATATAATTCAGGTCATGGCTGTCATTGAATAAATTAAAGAAATTCCACTTAATCATATATAAAACATAAGCCTCTATTCTGTCAAATTAGTGCTGTTTTTATGGGATATATTGTTGACAACGATTCTTGTATCTCCTGCATTATCAATCTATTTTTTTTTAATTCAGCGTAACTTATTTTGCAAATGTAGATAGCATCTCCAGGAAAAGAAATTTTGTTGTTTATGGTAGAACAGCATCTGGCTCAGGTTGTAACATTTTCTTCAAAGTCTAGAATTAAAACTTTTTTATGAAAACCCTGGAACAAGACTGTCATATGTATATCACGAGTGTGGTGTCCCTTATAGCCTTTTCCAAAAGAATACTCTATATTTTCTTAAGAATGAAAGAAGAAAACATTCTTTGCTGTCCTCCTTCAAACTCCCTAAGTGAGGAAGAGCCTATGGGTTGTAAATTCTGTGTTGAAAAGCTTTTCCCTGCGGCCCACTTCTTCAGGCATTTGTGAAGGGCTGATCTGTAGTCACAGCCCTTTCTCACAGAGTTTCCTCCTAGCTGCTTCAGGCAAATATAGAGCCATTGTTATAAATTCTGTCATTCAGGGTGATTTAATTCTTCAGTGCATTAAACCAGGAGCTCAGGCTCTCCACACTAACTGCATTTTGCATTGGGACTTACACATGTAAAAACTACATTATGAGATGCTTAGGATTACAATGCCTCATTTGTCTGTTTCATCTAGTCCCTTGTAATCAGTACCTTTTTCTTTTTTTTTTTTTCTGATTACACAAATGGCTTTACTTTTCATTTCACATTACTCTAAAATATTCTCTACGTTAGGTATGAATTGCCGTGTTTCTCAGAGTAGCTGTCTCTTCTGTGAGGTTTCTGGTTTCTTTCAGGAAGTATATTTTATATCTTTCTGATCCTTTTGATTAAATATATTCTATAGCTTTAGTAAGGTTCTCCCTAATCCATTATTTTCAGAGGTTCACATCATTAAAAAGAAAGCAGCAGAAGTATTTAATTAGTACACAGATACTCCATAATTGAAATCAGTTTGCAACTCAGATCAGAAACATTCAAATTCCAGCTGGAACTATTTATTAAGTAATGACAGATCTTTACAGTCTCTGCTGTAAACACCTGGCTGATTTAAAAGTTTACTTTGGCATTCTTAGACTTTCAAATTCTTTATGAAATTAGTAATGCATTGCCATTATAGATTTTTTTTTTTATTTTTCCTTGTCATATTCATGTTTTACTGAAAATCAAATGGCTTTACTTCAGCAATATTATTGCCTCATTAGGAGAGGAATAAAGAGATACAAAAGTTCTCTTAGACAGCTGTACTTCTATTTCCAGCTTTCCAGCATCAGAGTTTATAAAAAGTCAGCAGGTCTTGCAACTTTCTACTTTTATCCCAATATCCAATTAATATCAGAGCTGTCTAGGAAAGTATGGCTCTGAAGATGGAGAGAAACTGAAAATCCAGGCCATATTACTAATAAAGTTTTCAGCAAAGAAAGACAAAGAATTCAATCAAATTTATTATAGTTTAATTACTGTTATTTTAAAAGTCCCGTCTGAAGCATGTATTTTTCTTTTCTACAGGTGCAAGAAAATACTTTGCATCCCTATCATAAATCTGTACTGCACACACAAACACACAAACTGCTTCTTCTCCAATTCTTCACTGAATATAAAAAGAACCACATTGATTCATAAAAACACATAACACTTTGCAGTAGATGTCCTGACTGTTTACTAAATTCATGTATTTTCTTTCCATCT
This sequence comes from Polioptila caerulea, assembly GCA_013397295.1. Taxonomy (NCBI): domain Eukaryota; kingdom Metazoa; phylum Chordata; class Aves; order Passeriformes; family Certhiidae; genus Polioptila; species Polioptila caerulea. The sequence continues at coordinate 8,993 of VYXF01012162.1, read as the reverse complement.
GGACTCAGAGTGAAATGAAGAATCACATCTCATCGGATCCTGTATCCAAAATTTGGAGGGATCAGGTGCTCAAGGAACATCACAGAATCAATCCCCCCTGCGGCAGAAATGCAGCTTAAAGCATCTTTGATAGGGTAGATGCTTATCCACAGATCACTCTATCCTCCCCCATTAAACCCTCTTAGAAGAACGTAAGTACATTCTCCAAGACCCAGATCATTGTTTACAGCCATTTGGTAATGAGGAAAATACGGGATTAAAAATATTCTTTCATGGAATCCAGTGCTGCCTGACATCGATCAATCATTCTTAAAATTGTTTATATTTTTGTTCAGCTATTCTGACATGGAAGTCGGGTTCTAAAATGACTGCTTTATGAGGGGTGGTTAAAGACCACATGTATTAATGTTCACTTTGTGTTCATTTACTTCAGTGTTTACATTGCTCATTAGCTTATATACCTTCTTCTAGAAGAGAACAGAATTCTCAATCTCAGTCCAGTAGAATTAAGTATCCTATTCTACTAGGATATTCTACTATTTTATTGTCTCATCCTGAAACATTGAAGTCCCTTTTCTTATATATTCTGTTTTTAGAATGTAGGTGACCTGAATTGTCCATATCAATTTAAGTGTCATCTCACCAGGTGAGATATATTGAGGCATAGTTAGACAGTTATATATATTACCATCTATGCCAGAAATAACTCATCTCATATATTCTAAAAATAGGTTTCATTTTTTCATGCCTGCATCACAGTAATGGGTTATTGCCATTCTGCTCTTAAGTACATTAAAATGACTGTATCTCCTCATTTCTAACTGAAAGAAAATTACTTTTTAATTTGGATATTTTTTTTCATATTGAATTTTCTTATGATTAGTCCAGGGCTCTGTTTTAATAATAATATTTTATTATGTACCGAACAAATGGAGTCCACTTGTTTACAAGATAGGACTGGAAGCATATGTGAAATTGGAATGATATGTGGAACAAAAGGGTACATGGTCACCTGTAAGGTGGCAAAGACCTCTGGTTTGTGAGAGAAGTCAACAAGGATTCAGCATTTAATAATAAATAGATAAGAGACAAGAAAATATATGGATATCTGTGTTTATTTCTGTGTGTGCATGTGTGTGAGCGTATTGGCATCTCTGGAACACTTGCTGGAAGTATAAAAAAAAGCAGCAGCAAACAAACTCAGAGAACAATTATCCTGAGTCTGGCATCAGACAATTCAAGCAGCAGATCATTCTCAAGATGCTCTCATTGTAATTACTAAGAGACAGTATATTCTTTTTTAACATTTTCTTCCCATTTTTCTTTGCATGCGGTACTTTTTTAAGGAAAGAGAATTTTCATGTAGTTATATTTAGTTATTCAGATATGGTGAAATAAGCAGCCCATGATGCAAACATTACATTCTTCAAGATCAAAACAGTTTCCTTGTGATTGGCACAAGATTTATAAATATTAAAGCCACTTCATATAAATGTTAGATATAGCACATGCAAATGACTCTAGATGTAAACTTAGACTCTATGTTTGCAGTTGCAGCTTAAAACTCACAAATTGTCAAATACTTTTAGACATTAAAGTCATACATTGCAAGACATGAAAAAAAATTCCAATCATTCTGGCTGATTAGTGTTTTGCTATTATTAAATCATGAAACTACACGACAATACTTGCAGAAATGACAAACAGCAGAACATCCACTCTTCTTTGTGTTGCTATGGATCAATGTGTTCAAAGTGTACAAAATGAAAACTGGAGTACTAAATTAATTTTTGTGCTTAAGAGGAAATGAAAATTTCAATTATATAACAACCTGTACAATAAAAAGAGAAGTCTCATCAATTTGACCTCAAAAGTAGCCTTCTTGCTCTCTAAAAATCTTAGAGATCATTTTAAATGCATGTCAAAGACCAACAACCAAATACTTAAAGAAAAATCAAAAGACATAAATGATTTATAGATTTGAGAAAATAATTAATTTTGTAAAAAGAAAATATAGGAAATGCAACTGTTTTCAAACATCCTTGAGAAAAGAAATTGTGTTTTTATAAAACATGCCAAAGTATTGATAATTACATACAAGAAATAAGACTGAATACATAAAACATGTTAGAGCTTTTAGGTAATGGGAAATAGTTCCTGAAGTTAGATGATGTTAATGCTTATCAAATCTATACTATGAGATATCTCACTACATTCCTTACTAAATTCACACATAGTATGCTAATCAGACAATGGGAACTTCTCACAAAATTTAATTTTTTCCTGCCAATTCACTTCATGAACAATAAAAATTAGTTTAAAATAAATATTTCTAAAAACTTAGAAATTCAATTACTTTTGTATACATTTTTTGAAGTTGTATTTTTAAATACAATTATATTTCTGTGGTCATTTATTTTCATAGTAAGCAAAATATAGTTTGAAAAAAAGTGAAAGCTGAAAGCTTTCAGTCATGCCTGAAATTTATTGCAATAAAAATATAAATACCCACCAAATCCCAGACAGCTATTTAACTCTTTGGTATATAAATGTATATAGAATAAAATATTCTTGTCTTTTATGCCACTATGATGTAGTAATGAATGTGTCATTGACATTTGGCATTATAGCAGACACATAGCACTTTTAAAATCACCTTTTTTTTTTTCAGCAGTTATTTCCACTATGTCAATTATGCTAAGGTTGTCCATCAACATCCACTTTAAATCATCGTATCACATCAGTAAATATAGATTATTCAGTGGTAAACCAGATTTACTCTGCCTAGCTGTTGCCAGAATGTTTAGCAGAAATCTAGTGTCTATGGAATAAGTGAGCTCATGAGACGGGGTCTCCATTTTATTCAATGTTAGAAAGTCATCATTCATTGCAGTTCAAATGCCAAATATTACACTGCTAATACATAAAATCTGCAGACCAAAATTAAGTTTGGGAAAATATTTCAGAGCCACTGTATGAGACCAGATTGGAACACAAATGTAAACAGAATAAAGAAAATAGTTTGTTTGCATCCTATGGACCATAGATGACAACAAAGAAATAACTGTATAGAAATGTCTACTTTTCTGTTAACAAAGGAATTTTTTTACTTCTGTCACACTGTCCTCTATTTCAGGTCTGACAAGCATCCTCTGGTTGGAGCATTTTAGCTCATTTCTTCTTAATACTGTGTGTCTACTGACCATAGTGACAAGGGAAAGACAGAATCAGTTTTGCCCCGCCCCTCCTTGATTAGGAGACAGTAATTCAGTAATTATTAATTATTAATTATTCAGTAATTATTACGTTTCTGCTTCCTTGGAACATATTCTACAAGTCTGTTTTCATTTTATTATTTTTTGTCCAGAGATGTTCATGAATATTTCAAATTCTTTCCTCATTTTAAAGAAATATTTAAACACTGGCTATGCAATATTATTACAATAGATATAGATAGCATATATAAAACAATTCCTCACCTCTGTCCATTAAACAAAACACAAATGTGGGACATAAAAATTGGTTAATTTGTAACTTGTAGCTCCACAGTAGAATAGAGACAACATGCATACCTAATAAGAACATTTTCAATAAAAATATCCTTTGAGGAATGGCTCATCAAAGTAGCAAGTTGTTTTTAATATAACCCAAACAAAGAGAGAAGTTGCAAATTGTCAGCTTGCATCTTTCCAAAGTGACCTGTTTCTCATGTTAAAAACAAGGATATTGCCTGTTTCCTTCCCCCCCCCCNNNNCCCCCGCCATGTTGAATTCAACACAGTGTAACATACCAGACAAAAATTTGGAAATGATACTATTTTTCCTGCATTTCTATTTTTTTGCAAATTCAATATTTTTTTAAAGTAATAAATCATTTTAGTCAGTTCTGTTTTCTCATTAGCGTTTTTTATTTTCCCTTCAAACAATATTTCTTATTAGAAAATGCACATATTTAGATTCAAATTTTATTTTCAGAAATAGGAGGTTATTTTGAAAACAGTTTGGGGAGTTACTCTTGGCACACTTTTCACTCAAAAAAAAAAAGTGATTAAATGGCTTTGCTTGTCATGACTAAGGTAGTCAGAACCTCTGTAAAATTCTAAGAACAGCCCTGCCCAAAGAGATACCTTTTGCTCTAAAGACACCTTTAGTTCTTCCTATAGACTCAGCATTTTTCTTAAAGTATTATGAATGAAAACACTCTACATGCAATCTCTTATTTCCTAGTCAGCTTAACACAATGAATACTGTCTATACATAAAGAAAAACATATCATTTTCACTAGTATAGTTGTTTTAGAATAATTCAAGAATGGTTATGATGAGAATTCAAATGCATGTATACTATAACATGTTTTGAATTACCTAGCTAACAATAGCACCTTAACATCCACTACCTGCTTTTTCTATCTTCCTCAGCTTTTTTAGTGGTTCCATTCTAGAGTCATCTACCCTTGTTACCGGGGAGGAAAGGAGATGAGCCACTTCAGTGAAAATTTTTGTGATTTCTTTAAAAATCTAACCAGTGTAGTTAAAGCTGATAGCACTGAATCCACTCCGCTGAAGGCATTTGCCAGCAGAGAGGGATGGAGACCAGAAGCAAATAGCCAGAAAAATAGAAGTGTAACTTGCTCACTTGTAACAGCTGGATTTGTAAGCCTGTATCTGTCAAAGCCTTAATGAAACCTAGACTAATAGCCAAAAAGTTCAAAGTCGGAAAGATGCCCTGTTAAATGAAAGGTCAGCCTTATCTCACACAGCAATTTAAGCTAATTAAATACAAACTGGTAGTCTTAGATTCACTTTATAGTTAATGGAAAGAATTAGGTGTATCTATTTTATGATGAGATTTCATTTTGGTTTTTACCTCTTTATTAATTTCTTATATGGAATACATTACTACTTAAATTTAACAGTTAATTTTTAAGCCCTGAGTTATGCAGCATAAACATTAGCTAAACTGATTGAAATATTTAAAAAAAAAAAAAAAATCCTATCCAGATCTAAAAGAAAGGTAGATTTCTCTTCAGTAAGACTTAGTTTCACAAGTTGATTGTGCATGGAGCTTGAAATTCTAAGCAAAAATGAAATAGAATTGAAAAAAAAGAGCTGAATCATTTAGTATGCCATGAATCTTTAACTTATAGACAGAAATTTCTCCTGATGAGATTCTTTGGGGAAGAGTGCAAATATGAACCCATAGAAACTACTGCAATGTTATCCGATTTGCAGTGTTGATCTTGGTGGGATCAGTGAGTAACAATTCTTCAGGTTTATTAAACAGAACCAAAACTAACCCCCAAAGAGAACCAGTTCTGCCTGAGCACCCCAGAACTACCATTATTCCCTTTTTATGGAGTAAATTCCCTAAAGGAACTCAAATCCTAAATTGAGTGTAAAGAGTAAACTTCACAAAATTGCCCATTGTTTATCCGCTAGAGGCAGACAGTGTGAAACCTTTAGTGATAGCTATTGCAAAGGATCACAGAATCACGAAATCATTTACCCTGGAAAAGACCCTAAAGATCATTGAGTCATCAAACAATATTTGTTTTCTCCTTTTACCACCTGTTATATTCCACCCTATGAAGTTAGTCATTCTTTTAAAAAAGTAATCAGAAAAATCTTTATTGTATGCAACAGCCTCACAACGAGGTAGTCAGGGCAGGACTTGAGAAAGTTGAAGAATTTCTGCTATTTCTGCTGCTTTTCTTTGGTAGTAATGCATTTTCTCATTGTTTAACCTTTGTATCTGCAAATATTGCTCCCTGGAATAAATGTAGGGGATACAACTGAAATGTACCTGAATTATTTGACCATTCCACTATTAATGAAAAGACAATAGGTATAGATGTTATTCCTAAATATCCCTTTGGAAACTCACTAAGACATACATCATATCTGAGAAGAAACTGCTTCACCAGGTATCTCAGTAAAAGGTTTTCTGATATTTATATAACAGATTGGAGTTTACATGTAAGGTAGCATTACACAGTTTTAATACTAGGATTCTCTTGCCTATGAATCCTAAAAGGTCATTTAAATAGAGCAGTGCTCACTTCTTAGCCTATTTCCCATTGAAGATATATGATAGCAGCCAAATTAGAGTGACAGGGTCAGTATCGTCAATAATTTATAGTATTGCACTGATATTTTTTGAAAAAATTATTGCCATCACTGAAATAAAGTCCTTCTGAACTGGGTTGCAAAAAGTTTTTTTTTAATTCTCAGACCTTTCAATGAGTATTGCCAACAAATAACAGTGCCTTTTCAGTTTACAGTATTTGTGTTATACAAAAAACTTGTCAAACTTCTGTTTTGCTGTAGGTTATATTTAAAGCCATAAGTAAGAGCTACAGAGAAGAGTAAGAGTATCAGGAACTTCATTACAGCTGAAACGTTGCTATTCCTGGCTGTATTTGATTTCTAAGATGAATTTGTTCACCCTAAACAAAATCTGGAGTACTACAAATATACTTGCTCAGTCCTTGTAAAGCAAGACAGTTTTCATACTTTCTAGCAGCTAATAATTCTGAAATCTACTAATTTAGAAAAAACATGTTGCTATT
>VYXF01012160.1:26184-88306 GCA_013397295.1 Polioptila caerulea | reverse complement strand
CCAGTCTGATTATTTTTCAGTTATGGTGACATTATCCAGACAGCAAATGTGGAATAGATAAGTAGTCCCATATCTTGACTACCAAGATATGTCCTTTTTAGTCCCTTTTTACATGTTGGCTCATTGTTTGTAGGGGTTTTTGTCTCCCCATGGTACCTTGTGTCCCCTTATTTACATATGGTAATGTACACAGCTCGGGGTGCCACTTTGGGGAAGCTATGGTGGACATTCCCAACATTCCCAATCGGGGAGGTAGTACAGATACAAGATAAGAAGGAACAAATAGGGGAATTTAACTAACAAGAACTTTTTAACAACCACGTAACAAGTGACCAATTTTGCTAAACAAAGAAAAAAACTGTGTGTGTTTGTTTACCACAGCCAGCTTGACCAAGGACATGATTTTTTCTCTCTGCTGCGCACAGGGGAAGCCACACTTCATATCCTGTGTCCAGCTTTTATTTCCTTAAACTTGTGAGTGCATTTAATCTACATTACCAAATCTTTGAGTTCCTGTACAGTTATCTCTTGCCTCTTTGTCATAAATATGTGGCATATTGCAGATCAGAGGTAAGAGAACAAGTAATTGATAGGTTTTATCATTTATGGGTCAGAATTATTGTAATTATAAAACATTTCTGTAATCAGTTCATTGTATGTGGGTTACATGTTGGATGGATATAATTTGGTTAATCTTCTTACAAGATCCACAGGATGATTATAAATAGAAAACACAAAAAAGCCCAAACTAACAAAACTACAATTGAATGCAGCATTAAATTCAAAATTCCAGTTGCTGTGGGTGGCCATCCAAAAACAGTTTCCCACCAGCAATGTTCTCTGTATTTCTTCACTCTTTTCAGGACATGGTGTATCCTCTCTGTATGATGATGGGTGGTAACCCAGGTTCTTTGTCTCTCTTGCTGGTTCATTTTAGTGATGGACTCAGATCATCATATTGCAACAGTTTCCTTCCAATGTCAGATCCACTCCAGCAGTGACAGGCAATGAAACCTGGCACAGTGTATAGTTGGATTGTAGCAATTGGTGGGTTGTGAAGAAACTGAAGAGCTACATCCCATAACTTGGTAAAACTACACAGATAGCTATTAGGGCGATCATATGTCTCTACAGTGGTATTTTCTGTAAACACAAAATCACACAGAGTTCTTGTACAGATACATCCATTTCCAATATACGCAAGTACAGTCTCAAGGGTTTCACCACGATGTTGACACTTTCTTAAATGTCAAGGTAAATGTCTTGGTCCTTAATAGTATTATTTTCACAAATAAATCCTTACTGTTCCTGTCCAATCAGGCATCAACATCCGTAGTTGGCCATTTGCTCCCATTTTGGGCTCATACTTGTGTGTTCTAACAGATAGAGGACAGTTCCATTGTGATTTAATCAGCACAATAATTGGGTCTAAGGCATATACTGAAACACTGAGCATGGTTAAATGGAAAGCTGTTACTTTACCATCAATGGGGTAGTAAGTGTCATTAACTAGATGTCACCAAGACTGGAAACCCTTTCAAAGTGAGTATCATAATCCCACATTACCTTTTGTTTATCAGTGGTCAAGGTGCCCTCACTGCCTTCCCTTTTAATTGTTATTACAGAAGATTGCAACCACAGCTGAGAAAGACATATAGTGCATGGTGTAGAATTTAACTAAATGTACATATATTATAATTTATGCTTATCAATTAGCATAAATAAAGAAGTGAGGGTCTTCATTCCATGGGTCAAGCTGTGTCGATGTGTATTTTGGGTTCTCCTTTGAGAAGGATGAGCAATCCTCCAATGGCTGACCTGATCTCCAGAGGACATGTGCTGTTATCATTCCTGATATCACAGAACCATAGAATCATTAAGGTTAGAAAAGACCTCCAAGATCATCAAGTCCAACCTTTGATTGATTATCACCTTGTTAATTAAACCACAGCACTGAGGGCCATGTCCAGACTTACCGTGAACATCTCCAGACACGGTGACACACCACCTCCTTGGGCAGCCCATTCCAATGCTTAACCACCTTTCAGTGAAGAATTCATCTGAACATCCAACTGGAACCTCCCCTGGTGCAGCTTGAGACCATTTCCACTTGTTTTGTTGCCTGGGAGAAGCATCCAGCCCCCACCTTGCTAAAAGCATCCTGTCAGGGCGTTGTAGAGAGTGTTAAAGTCTCCCCTGAGCCTCCTTTTCTCCAGACTAAATACCCACAGATTCCTCAGCCACTCCTCATATGTCTTACTCTCCCAACCCTTCACCAGCTTTGTTGCCCTGTCATTCCTAGAATGGCAAAAGCAACACAAGTCTTATTGGATTTTACAGGCAGGTCACCCCTTAGTGGCTCAACTTGTCTAACTGCTCATACTAAAGACAGACGCCCCTTTCTCCACTTGGAACGTCTCTGTTCTGTCTCTATGAATTCCAAAATATTTTTGTTGTGCTTCTTAATCACAAAGCAAGTAGATGAATGTGCTTCTTGCCTGGGTGCCATAAATTAATTTTCATGGTTTGGTGAAAAATACTTGCTCCATTTTCTCTGGTGACTTTAACTCTCCACAATCCAGGTCACATATTGTCGTAGGCCGCTAGCTGGCTGGCAGTGGGGTGGGAGGCAGCGGTGCTGCGACCTTCCAGAAGCATCTCCTTATCAAACCCGCTCGGATGCACAGGCACACTCACACAGTCACTCACACATGCACACCAGATAGCTCATGTAGAATCGCCAACGATAAAGAAGTGGGAAGGCTCTCTGTATGGAGTTCCACGGAGGAGGGTTATTCCAGGCACGCACGAAGGAGCCCAGGCACTAAGACAGGGATCAGCTCAGGGTCTGGGACAGAGGGGGATGGCTCTCAGATCAGGGTTCAGTGGGAACAGGTAAAAGTTGTGCAGAGGCGGGACAACCAGCTGGGAGAACCAGTGGGATAATGGGGCGGAGCAATGCAGCAAACTGGGGTCAAATGGGTATCAGGGGATGGGAGAAGATTCCAGGGGATAACCATATAGGGAAAACAAGAGCAGTCTATGCCAACGGGCCAATGAGGGGTACAGAACTGGGGTTCATTAACATATAGTCACAAAGGACTGTGGGGAGAAGCCTTTTGTCACCCTAAGCTGGGTGTTACTTTGATAACTCAGCGTCTCTCCTTCCAGGGCATGGAGCCTGCTGCTCCTCTGGCAAGCTCCTGGGCCTCCACAATGTATCCTGCTTCTGGGTGTCCTATCATGTTAGTGCTGAAACTTGTGCTCCAATCCTATTAGAAATTTCAGCTGATACTGTCAAGGACCAGCTGGAATCACATTCATTCTACTTTAATGATGAGTATAGTCTCATATTCAGAGGAATCTGAGGGAAACAACTGGTCATCATTTCCCTCATCACAATCATCAGGATGGCCCCAAATATCACCATCCCAAACTTCTGGGGACACCATCAGTTTCATAATTTGCATGGGGTTAGGGGAATGGGGGGCCCACATGAGCATCATCTAGATCTTTTCTTCCAACTTTTGTGTTTTCTCCTTTTCTCCCTGTAATGGCTTCTGTAACTATTCAATTTGCATGTACAGTAGTAATTCAGCTGCCCTCTTGCCTTCTATTCCCTCTCCCAGATATTGTCTCTCTGTATTATGCTTTTTCCCATCCTCACAGGTGGCTTCTCAGCAGCTGCCTAACATCTTACAAGTAATTCCTTTTGTTTTACCATTTTCAATATTTCCCCTTGCTAATTTAATTTGCTTTTCAGTCACCCTCCAGTCATGCAAGTGGTGGTGAACCCATTTTTCTGAGAATTTGGGACTCAGATTTATTCCATGCTACCATAAGCAATCGGATATGACTCAGCATACCTGACAACTACACCAATATATTGTGAATGACTGATTAACATCACTTTAAAAACCACTGTCAAAGCTATTAGCAAAAGGTGGGTTTAATACAAGGTTGCAAAATTGTGACTTAATAAAATTTGAGGTCAAGAGTTACTCTGATTGGCAGAGTTATTTGAACATTGATTCTAAACTGCCATCTGACAAATCAAAGTTGCCAAACTAGAAGATTATGCACGATATCAGTCCATTACCAAAGATCTGCCACTGGTAAAAAAGTGCCTCTGACTTCAGAATCATTTCAGCTCAAAGGGAGATCACTGCCATGCAGCGAGGATGCTTAGCTGGGAGAGGTCAAAGAAAACTCCCTTTGTCCTCTTTGTGGAATAAGGCAGCTGAGTCATGTGATGGGAAAGGTACAGTGTTCCTCATACCCACAACTTTCTTTATTTCTTAAGAACTGAACCTTGAGAAAGCCACCCATTCTTCATGTGTTAATCGCGTGATTGGTGTTCCTTGTTCCTGTGCATCTCACTGTGTCACTCAGCTCCTTTGTGGGTTTTCAGAGAGCAGATCGAAACTAAAGGAGCTCCCTATAGTCTGCACCAAACTTCTGCTGGTTTATTTAAGGGGTCAAGGACAGACTGCTAAAGGAAGCAGCCACCACCCCCGGAGATATTTAAAAGGGACATAGATGTGGCACTTAGGGACTTGAGTTAGTGGTAGACTAACTAGTGGGTTAACAGTAGGACTTGGTGACTGCAAAGATATTTTACAACCTAAACTACTCTATGATTCTATGATTGTCATATAGGCAGATAAGCATTTTTTGTACTATTTTGCAAGTGTAACATCCTCTATGGCACTGACAAACTTTGTTTATTATGTAAAAGCCCTGAGCAGAAAAGCAACCCAGATTTCCCCATTCACTTCGTGGCATAGCAAGTTGCCTGACTGTTGCCAAAACTCAAGGCAGAGGCAGAACTGCCTTTGCTGTCTCTTAGAGAAAAGTTATTGTGTGTTATATGAATGAAATATTCCCCTACCATTGAATATTTCACTGAACATATTAACAGAAGGGAGTCAGATCCTACTTCAGTTTACAGACAGATAGCACTACCTATCAGACAGATACCTCTTTGGAAATAGCTGCTTTCTGCTTTTGCTCTGTTACCTCTCTTTATTTCTGCCTTCACTATACAGATCTCATACAGAGTGTTCACTTGATGTGTCTTAACATGCTGGAAATTATCAGACTTTCTCCACTGCTTTTCTCACAGATTTGCCTGACATAGTAAAACTTATGTGTTATATCACATTAATTAGATCCATATTTTTCTGAAAACTGCAGACAAAAAAAAAATCTTTCTTCATTTGATATGTACATCCCTCCCACTGCGAGCAAATTTTTCCCATGGCCCATGCTGTAGTGAGAGGTGTGTTAATGACATACTTCTGGCTGTGAAACACTCATAAATTGCCTCTGGTTGCCCCCATGGTCCAATTTGAATTGCTTACTTTTTGCTCCCATTGTTTTATAGGTTTTCTTATATTGGGATGAGACGTGTGGGTGTTCACTCCTGCTGTGAATGTCGTTTAGTGAGCCTTCACAAAGACTTTTAGAGTTAAACTGTTTTTCTGGTTTTCATGAAAAAGGGCTTCTGCCTGGCAAATTGACAGTAGGGTTGCTTGACGTTTCTCTCAAGCACAAGTTTATCTTTAACTCCCCTCAGCCCTTGAGGCAGAGTTATCTGCTGCACAGGTGTCATGAGCAAGCACTGAAAGGGTAATCAGTGCCTTGCACAGGTAGGAAAAGCAAAGTTGTTGTGATACTAATGTGAAACCAATTCTTGGTTGCTCTGAGCTCATTTTGTCAGCCTCCTTGCCTGCAGGACACTGTGTAGTGCTGCTAACTTCAGTTATCATCATACTGATGCTCAATATTTAAGTATTTACAATACACAAACACGTCAAAACAGGAGGAACAAGAAGGTTTGCCCACAATGAAACCCTGCCCAGAAAAACGTCCTTTGAATTTTAAGTAAAAGCAGATTCTTGAACTTCATGAACACATGAACAGTATTTCCAGCATTGACAGCTTCCTGCCATGAGGAGCCATTTTTAAGGTTTATCCTGAAAAATACTGCTGGAAATGTTCAAGTAATTGCAGCAGGCAGTGACAGTTGGGTGAGAAATGGAGGGAGGAAGATGAGGGAGGAACGTGAGTCTCCATCAGGGGATGCAGTGCCAGGTTAGAGAGCCTCAAGTTAGCTCTGAACATGCAGAGCTCCATGCTGTAAAAATAACCAGGTGAGACCCAGAAAGCTGGATAAGTGTGCTAATTCTCTTCCTTGGCTGATTAGTCCAGCAGTTAATTAGCTTTGCTATGGTATTTTTCCTGATGAGACAGATGCTCCTGTGTTCTAGAGTCAGTTTGGCACTAGACTGACAGAACAGCTTGAATTCATTAGCTGAGATCCAGATAATATTTTTACTGTGCTTTCTATAATCTATTACTCCTACAGAGCTAAGATAAATAATTGAGTCAGGAAGAATTAATAATGGGGTAATGGGGCCCTTATGATTCCAGTCGTAATGGATTGTGGTGACTCCAATCACCAAAGAGTGAACAACTTGTCTGAACACTTGATTTCAAAATATTTAGCTTGCATAAGTCCACTTTTCCATTATTTTTACTGGATATTTGGTTCAGGCCTCCATATTGCAAGGACCATTTTCCTACTTTAAGGAAAGAAGTGCCTGGTAACATCAGCGTAGTCTGAAAAATTCCAGCAATATGCAATACACTAAAGAGAGAAATAAAGGGGAAAAAAGGAAAAGGAAAGAAAAACAGAAAGGTTTTGTGTTCCTGGAAGAGTTTTCAACAACAAAGGCTTAAGCCCTGACCTCAGGGGGGATAGACTGAACTGAAAGATCCAGTGTTCTAATGGAAACCTCTTGTTAATAGGGAAGAAGGAGCACACAGCTCAGAGAGGTTTGGGGCTCCTGATTCCTGAAAATATTCAAGGCTGGATGGAGTTCTGAGGGGCCTGGTCTAGTTAAAGATGTCCCTGCCCACAGCAGGAGAGTTGGCCTAGATGGTCTTTAATTGACCCTTCCAACCCAAACCATTCTGTGATTCTATGCCAATGTGAAGAAGGAATGTCAATTTAGTCCTTAGCCAAAGCTTGAGGCCTTGGGTTCTGTGTTTTTTTCACTCTTTCCTGTTCCTTCAAAGCACACAGGTAAGTTCAGTTCCTTGAGAAACGCTTCAGTGAGCCCTAAACCTGTGTTATCATAAGCCAAATAATCCTCTATATTGGGCAAGTAAATTCCTTATAAGCATATAAAAAGGCATCACGATCTGCTCCAACTGCCTCAAGCTGTCACCTTCTCCAACTGGGAAGCCTTTTCACCATCTCAGCCACTCCATCTTTAATCCAAGGGATCGTGTCTCTGCTCACACCAGCAAAAAGGACCAGGAACACAAAGCAAGAGGCCAAACCTCCAGCCACTGCCTCTCCTTCACCTTGGCTAACACCTGACATTCCCATTGTCTGCAAGACACAGCTGATGTGGTGGGGATTATGAACATAAAGAAGGAAAATTACTTACAGCTGGAGCAATTGTCAGGCAGGAAGATAATTGAAAGCCAGCAGAACGATCAACCGTTTAATTGCTTACATTAAAGAAATGAATTGACAGCAATCAAGCCAACCTATAAAAAGTACTGGAAAAAAATTATGTGAGAAAATAGATTAATTTTCATAAAGAACAAGTAAAAACAAACTTGGAAAAAAAATTGAAAACCTAAGCTAGTGTTGTTTATAAGCCTTAATCAATTTAAAACTCATTTTCAATGTATTAAACTTTACTATTTAATGTCTCCCAATGAATTCTGCCTCTGGCATTGTTCAGCAGCCTCACTGAAGCCTTGTGCAGTTAAAAAAGATTATTCATCAGCATTACCTCTGCCAAACATGCTTAAATCAGGAGGCAGTACCCACAATCATAAAGAGGGGAGCACTGAGAATGTTTTTAAGGGAATTTTTCCCATCGGAGGAACTGCTGAATTCCTGGGAAATTTTTTTAGAGGCAGAACTATTGAGCTCTCAGAATTTGCATTTTCAAACCTTTTACATTGGTCTTAGTATTGAATCTTCACATGGAATCAAAAGCCAAATTGAAGGAAGAGGGAAGGAGGGAGGTGTCTCCATTTTCAGCCACCCAGTGCAGAAACACTGCACATTCACATCTCTTTTGATTCATACATCTTTTCAAATCATGTGCCTGACAAGTCCTTTAGAAGACCAACGAAGCCTTGTTTTGTCCCTAAGAGCAGAACCACATCTTATGGCATGAGAAAAACAAATTCCCAACATACAGTAATCCCTCCTGAAATATTTAGACCCAAACCTGAGGTGAGCAGGGATATGAACTCTGTTCTACCAGTGTATAGTAATTTTTGGAAGGTGTGTTATGGTGAAGTAATGGAAAGACAACCATTCCAGAATGGATCATTGATATTTCACACTTAGGCTGGTTCTGGGCTTTTCTTCACACATACATAAATCCCTTAAAATATTTCATTTTGAGAGGAGAAGATAGATTGTATACCATCAGTTTTTATTTCTATCATCAATTTTTCATTTCATGATAAAAAATTTGATTTGTATGTGTGACTCTCAAAAACAAAAAAGAAGAAAATAAAAGAGTCTGAATCCTACTAGCTGCAACCCAGCCTCACCATCCAGCTGACTGATCACAGGTTGAACTATCCCCCACCCAATGATTCCCCCAACATTTCTGACCTTCACATCCTGAAACTGAGTTATGAAAGTTCTACATAAAATCAATACTTTTTTTAAGCTTTCTGACCTTTTATGGCTTCCCTCATGTTTTATCCTCACAGTCTTGTTGCTGATAGCTCGTTGTTCTCATGCAGCAGATTTGTCTCTCTGGGTTTGAGTTGAGCCAAGTCCCACCACAGTGACAGCAGGGATGGAGAGCCAAGCACCTTTCTGAAAACACACAGTGGTCTTGCTGCCCCTCCTCATGTGTTAACCTGGATTTTAACTGCATTTTGTACACCAGGGAGGTTCCAAAGGCAGGTAACCACACTGATCAAAGGACAGGAAGACAAAAATGAGGCAAATCTGAAGAGAGGAAATGTTAAAATCAATGCCACCTGGATTAGGCTCATTAATTCTTGACAGAACTAAAACTTATTTTTCTACTGTAGTACATTACTTGATAACTAGAAAGGGTAAAGTAGTAAGTAAGAGATGTTTCTAAAGGAAGAAAAATAATCAGATACTTCCCTTCTGAAAAGGTCAGGATAACAGAAAACTCCAGTAAAATTCTGGGAATGCAGGACTGGAAGAAACAATGTGCATCTACAATTGCAAGTACCAGGTGGCAGAGGTTAAGCAGAGCTGTGAAGTGAATTGGCTCCATTCTTAAAAGACAAAGGATGATATTTCCCCCTCTAGAGTAACCCAAGGACCAAACTGCCAAGACACTGCAATGTGCCACAGCAGAATGGATCAAAGGTGTCCCTCATTTTTATTTCAATTTCTTGGACCCTGAACTTAAGCAGAGGCATCTAGAGTTTTGTGCAGAGAAGTCAACAAATCCAGAACTTGCCAGAATCACTGTGTGTTGATATATACAGGTTGTTGGTTTCTAAATATCTGAAGTGTTTCCTAGTTTTAGGCCTGATCAAGAGGCCACATGGCAGAAAAATGTCTTTCTTCTCCCTTTTCTTGCCAGGACAAAATTCTGCATGGAAAAAGACCCATCTTCTTAGAAACATGGGTCTAGAGTAATCCCAACCTAATCCCCACTGTGGAAAAACACATAAAGGTCATAAAAAATATCAATTTTATTTGCCAATTAAACCCAGAGGGAATTATTTTCTGAATTCATCCTTGTGTTTTATTGACAGCAATAGTTATGATCCTTATAATGGCCTTATAATTCCCTGTCTAGCTCTAAGACATAGTATATGCTGAAAGAAACTAATGAAGCAAAAGACACTTGATACCATCCTTCAAATGAGCTGTTTAGAAAATCCTTTCCAAAGGAAAAATAAAACAGCCATTTTAATAAATTAAAAACCCTGATGCACAGCTTGCTGGATGGCAGGTCCAATCAAGAGGGTTGACATGTCACGCTGTAACTACTTCCCAGTGAATGATGACATAATTTTCAGATTTGCCCTTCTTACTGGCATTGATGCATTCAGGCAAAACAATGTATCAATCAGCATTTAGGACCTAAATGCCTGTTATGAGTCAATAATCTGGGGCTCTCAGCTTCCCACGTCTCATAAGAATCTCAGCAGTGATTTGTAGCCTTTTGAGTGTTTCCTAATGCTTCACATCTCTCAAACTGGTCAGAGCCCAACACCACAGCTCTTGCTCTGTTCCACGTCAATCACAATTGGTGCAGGACAAGTGTGCATTGCTCAGTATTCTTCTGACCACCATGTTAGTGCCAGTTTCTAATCGTTAAACATGGCTGGAATCCACTGTTGTGTCACACATTTAAGAGGTTTATGGCCTGGTTTATCCTCAGTTCATTTTCACAGCCTTTATAACCCTCTCAGGAGAGCTGCTTCCAAGCAGAATTTCATCAGTGGACAAAGGAAGTGCTACTGATTACTTGTGTGAGGCCTTTGATTTGGTTCCCTACAGCATTCTTACATCTAAAATGAAGAGACATGGGGTTTTTTGATGGAGGGACTGTTAGATAGTTAAGGAATTGGCTGGGTGACCACATCCAAAAAGTTATAGTCAATGGCTCAATGTCCAAGTGCAACCCACTGAAAGTGTTGTTCCTGCAGGGTCCATACTGGGACCAGTTCTATTCGGTATCTTCCTCAGTGAAATGAACAGTGGGATTTTTGACATTGACTGTTTTCAGATGAGTAGATACACTCAAGGAAAAGAATTCCATCCAGAGGGATCTTGACAGGCTTGAGGAGTTAGTCCATGAGAACCTCATGAAGTTCAACAAGGCCAATTCTGTGTCACTGAGAATTGAGGTTGTTCAGCCTGGAGAAGAGAAGATTCCAGGGAGACCTTTAGAAGCTTTTCTGTCTGTAAGGAGAAGTGAAGGACATAAAAAAAATTGAGAGTTTTACCAAGGCCCATAGTGACAGAATAAAGGACAACAGTTTTAAACTGAAAGAGAGTAGATTGAGTCTGACTATGAGGAAGAAAATTTATAACAGTAGGAGTGGTGAGACACTGGCAGAAGTTGCCCAGATGTGGCTTCCTCATCCCTGGAAATGTTCTAGGCCAGGCTGGATGATGCATGGAGCAATGTGGGGTAGTGGGAGGTGTCCCTGCCCATGGCAGCGAGGTTGCACTACTGCAGAAAGTCCCTTTTCAATCCAAAAAATTCCATGTTCTGTGATATCCTATCAAATTGTGAATGAGACACAGAGAAAGGGAAGACACGACAAATGGATATGTAATCTATTATATATTATAGAAAATATCTATAAATTAGGTACTTCTATTGTATTACTGGTGATATGTTTGAGACAAGTGCTGACCATGCAACTCACGTTCTATCTCAACCAAAAGAGCAGTTGGATGTCAGGTAAATTATACACTCTTCCTATGGAATAGATCACTAAAAAATAAAAATACCTTTAAATGTTTTGAAGAAGTGACAGCCAAAAAGAAATGTATGACCCTCCAAAAAATTTTTGTATTTCATGATGCCTGAAAAAACTCATTTATACGAACCTTTGTTTGTTTTCATCCGATATTGGAACTCTCATATTGAGGCAAGGGGATACTCACCTGAAAACTAAATAGCTGTACCTCAAATTTCATGAGCCAAGTTTGAAATTACACAGAAAGATCATGGTGATCTGAAAAAAACATTGTATTTGCTTTAAGTTACAGCCATCAACAGCACCTTGCAGCAATTGAAACTTTTTCTCATGCTGAAATGTTTTGGGCTTGGACCAAAATGCTTTGAGATTTTTTTAATAAAAATTAAAATAAACCCCCTCAAAACCTATTAAAAATATTATAATATTGTCATGTAGTTTGGTGTTCTGGTCTTTTGCTCTTCTTAAAAAAAAGAAGGATTTTGTGGGAAGAAATAATTTAAAAATACATTTTGATTACAGTAAAAAATCCTGTGGTAGATAAAGGAAGATTTGATTTTTATTTTTTTTTTGTTATGATGAGGTGGTCTTAAAAAGAAATAAACTACCAGTCTCAAATTAGACCTGTAAGAACCCCATTATACCTAATTAAAATCCTTTTTCCAAGGCTTAATAGAAGTTCTGGGTGTGAATAACTTTGCTTAAGCAGATTCACAAATCTGGCTGCAGTAAATTACAGATGAGACTTCCCAGGAGCAGAATAAACCCCATCAAGACCCTCATAAACAAAATGCCAGCATCTGGAGCCAGAGAGAAAAACACAGGCAGGATTGAGAGAAGAATTACCGATCTGGGATTAGCCTATACATCATCATCATGTAAGGTGAAAAAAATGTCTTTATTTATTGCTTAGCAGCCTTCAGGGTGTGAGTGTCACTCAGCATTAGCATTCACCTTTATAACTGTGCTTTGATTTACAGCTCTACCCCAGCACAGAGGAAGGAGCCAATTACATGTCTGGGGGAACATGGATGCATTGAGTAGATCCCAGATGCTTCCTCTTCCCTCTCATACAAGATGCATACAGAGAGATTTTCTTGGCCTGTAATAGAGGTTTGAGGGATGGGCTCTGACCTGCTTTAAGAGATGACTGCCAGAAGAATGTCATGTTCTGCAGAAATTGATGCTCAGGTTAAGCTGCAGTAGAAAACATAGATGTTAAACACAAAGATGCTGTTCCACATTAGTCAAAGCCACACACAGTTTTGCCAAGGCTGGAAACAAAGAGTTAAAATGCACCAATGCCAGTGAGGTGACAAACTCTGTATTTCCCTGCCAGTAGTGAACAGGTCCATGACTACACAGATACTGTACATCAGCTCAAATCCCATGATTAAGGTAAAACCTGAGTGATTCCACCCCTCATCTCTAATGAGATCTTTCCTCCCCTCCACTTTCTGGTGGCTTCTATTGTTTCCTTACTTCTCTTGATATGGCTCACAGTGGCAACCTAGGATCAGCTGGGGGGCCAAGAACTTCTGAGACTCAGGCTTCAGCTGAGGTTGGATGCTCAAATATCACCAATGGTAGGAGTTGGCTCTTGAGTGCTCAGAAGTTCACTTAATGTCCCAAAATCCATACTGTGAAGCCCTGTTCAGTGCTGATCAAAGAATCATAAAACATAAAAGGGTTTCAGTTAGGAGGAACCTTACAGATCATCCAGTTCCAAGGCCCTGCCTTGGGTAGAGACACCTTCCAACAGACTAAGTTCCTCAGAGTCCCATCCAACCTTCAACACTTCCAGGAATGGGGCAGCCACAGCTTCTCTGGGCAACCTGTGTCACCCTCACAGGAAAGAATTTTTCCCTATTATCTACCCTAAACCTGTTCTTTGTCAGTGTGAAGCCATCCCCCCTTGTCCTATCACTACATGCCCTTGTAAAAAAATCCCTTTCCAACTCTCTTGTAGGCCTTTAGGCACTGGAAGGGGCAGCAAGATCTCCCTGGAGTCTTCTCCAGGCTGAACACCCCCAACTCTCAGTAGGAGAATCCTCCAAGTGCACTCCTGAACCCATTTTTCTATGCTGTATTTGCAAACCAGTGCTGTTTACAGGCTTGCAGCTTTCCACATCACAGATCCATGTCACTGGGGATGGAGGGATGGATACTAAACCTGGTGCTCTGACTTTTGCTCTCTGAATTCAGAAGAGCTCCCATGTCAAAGACCTGCCATCCCACCCAGCTCTGAATTCCCAAAGGTGTTTGAGAGGCTCGCTACTGATGGCACCTGAACATTTCTTTTTCCATCTGCCCAATCATCAGTAAGAATGGAACCAAGGAGAATTTTTAGTGTTTATTTTAATTTATTTCAGTATCATGTTTATAACAGGAAATACTGAAATGTTTCACTTCCACCATTATCTGAGAGAGGAGTCCCAGTCAGGCTGGGTTTATTAGAAAAATTGAAGACGAGTCTCCACATATGCAGGTGAATATTACAGGAAAGCATTTTCCTTTGATTTCAAATATTATTAAGCAAATGATCAAGGGATGCAACTTTAACAGGTACTCATTAGATTTGAAACTTTGGATTCAATCCCTTTATCCTCCCACATACCCCTAAATAGGCAGCTCCCAAGCACTCCAGAAACTCCCAGGTACAATGACCCATGCATTACACCAACATTAAGTCTCACAGCAGCACAAACTTTATCCCTCCCTAAGGAGAAATGAAATTACTAATTTTTTCTCTCAAAGGTGATTCAGAGGACAGACTGTAGCAAAGGTTCTGTGCATGGAGAGAGAATTACTGCTAAGATTTTATTAGCACATAAACACGATGACGTTTTTGATGCCTGGGGCTATAGAAGCACAATCATTACAATGAAGACCATATTTCTTTCCATCTTTCCATGGGTCCTGTAACACACTGAGCAATCCATCTTGCTCACATACCCTACATAATCATAGATATATTTATTTCTTTGCTTCTCTCAATTAGAATTTGACCTTTTGAGCACTGCAGGTGTTCTGGGGTATGGCAGCACAAACTCTGCAGCTTCTGCCTTCCAGCATAGCCCAGGTGAGGCTCAGGAACAGGTAGAGAACAACCACAGAACTGTCAGGTAGCAAATTTCTGAGAGCTGCTGTGTGAGCCTCTGCCAATGGCAGAAATAACCAAAAGCAGGACAGTGAGGGTGGCTGGAGATGAGTGGTAGAGGACTGGCAGAGGTTATGGATCATACACACTACTCTGAGACAGCAAATATGTGTTTGCTCACTGACAAAGCAATGCTGATATTTTTGTCATCCAAATGTCATTCAAATGAGACATGAACCACTAATTCATAGAATCACAGAACGGCTTGGGTTGGAAGGGACTTTACAGATGGTCCAGTTCTAATTCCCCTGCTACTTCTTCACTTAGAAACAGTTGCAAATGCATAAATTTAAAGATTTAGCAACATTAGGAAAAAAAACCCCACATTACAGGTTGCTGAGGGTTCAAAACGCATTTAAGAAACAAAAGGATAATCCTTATTCAAAAGATATGTAATAATTATTTATTATACTCCTTTTTTAGATCATGCACCAAAAAAAGCAATTTTCTGAGATTTTATTTCAGCTTTTAAATGAATAGCAAATACCTCTGCACACAGTACTTTTAAAGAAAAGTGCAAAACTGAATCCACTCTCAACCTCCATTTCGTTGATTCAGTCATGTAATGCACTTTCTTTTTAATTGAATGATTTATATAACTGTGAAGCCCTCTGTGAATTTTACAATTGAATATATCATTGATGACTTTCTGCAATGAGGCTTGAAGCTTAGAATTAAAAAGTTATTAGTATTTTCATTAGGAAAGTTCAAGAGCTCAAATATTGAAGATCAAATCCCAGAATCCACAGCAGGTTGTACTGATTTTTTTTCTACAATTGTTCAGAATTTGCTCTTTGTTATGAATTATTTAAATAAAACCCTTCCACAGACAAAAAAATTTCAAGGCCAGAAGAGACCATTGCAATCGTTCAACCTGATCTGCTTTGTAATGCAGATCACAGCCATCCCTTTATCTTCTCACTGGTCTTTCCATTTAGGCTTTGGTGTGCCCTAAACTCCTGTTCTCTGTAATACCTTCCCTGTCCTAATGCCCAGCACATCCCATTTCCTACAGCAACACCCTGATTTACTGAGTCATCAGAGATGAGGTATTTTCTACCTACAGGCTATTTTATCCTTTGGAATATTTTTTACACTTCTCAACCCTGCTTTGCACCCTTATTTTCCCCAGTAAGACAACCCTGCTTGTCAGAGAAGGGCTACTCAGCTGCAGAGAATTAGCAAATAATGTCCATTTTTAACTGATAAAAATATTTGGTTAATAATAATTAATTGCATAAAGGCCTGCTGAGGCTTTTTTCCCAGAAGAAACTGATTCCTCTCAGATGATGCCTCAAATAGAATCTTAGAGTCACAGAATGGTCTGAGTTAAAAGAGACCTTAAAGACCATCTCCTTCCAACCCCCACCATGGGCAGGGACACCTTCCACCAGACCAAGCCCTGTCCAGTCTGGCCTTGGACACTTCCAAGGATGGGACATCCACAGTTCTCTGGGCAATCTGTGCCAGGGCCTCACCACCCTCATGGCAAGGAATACCACTGGTAAAGGGTGATCCATGGATTATTTACTGTCTTCCAGCCATATCTTTAAATGTAGAGTAAAAGGAATGTAAAACTTCCATCCTTGCAAAGGAGTTTACCTTAATAATCTGTTTTGAGAGTGTGTGGCTGCATAACAGAGAAGTGATTTTCCAGCTTAACTGGGGCACCAAAAGCCCCAAACTAAGACTGAGCCTGTGTCATGGGTGGGTGGAGTGAATCATCATCATGATGCATGGACACAGTCATGGTGTAAGGACTTTCCATCTTACAGCCACCCTTCTCCACAAGGGAGGTAGAGATGAAAGCATTTTGTGAATTCTCATATTGTAATCAGGAAAGGTATCCACTCTTGGCTGGGGCAGTCTTGCTGTCCATAAACTGTGCACGTATGTTTGGGGTATTTTGTCCTCAGGACATAAATCCACTGTAGAAAAAATCAGATTGGTTGCATTTAGAACTTGACCTTGGATAGAGGTTTTATCATAGCATCAATCATAGAATGGTTTGGGTTGGAAAAGACCTTCAAAACCATCTCATTCCAACCCCTACCATGGGCGTGGACCCCAGCCCCCCCCAAACTTCCACATTTTGCTGAATCATTTCCAATTAAAAAAATACTAAAAAGAAGAAAAATGTTAAAAAGCCTTGAGTCTTTCTAATGTTATCCCCTTGGGCCTTAGAGTCTCAGAAGATCCTTGCTAAAGCATAGAGAACAGTATTCTAAATTTTAAGAACTATAATAACTAACCAAAAAAATGGGCATGAAAAGCAAAACCTTACATTTTGCTCTTCTTTGCACATTGAAACTTCTCAGTCTTTTATTAACTCGAAATACACTGAGAAGCCTTTAAAACCATGAAACTAAAGGTTCAGCTCACTCTCTGGTCTTCAATGATTTTACCTTTAACATTTACATACATACATACATACATACAACATTTACAACTTTAACATAAAATTTACCATTTTACCTTTAAGGTTGTGGCCTTTATACTGCTTTTGGTTTTTGTTGCTGTTATTTAATCTTGAGGGATCCACAAGTGCCTGACAGAATGTATTCTGTCCCCACCCCTTTCCAAACAACGATTTTTTGGGGGATGACCTGAGCCAACAGAATCCAATATCAGGAAGACTTAGTGCATTTTCACTTCATCACTCATGTCACTGAGAGATAATTACAGAATAAATAAGGCCAGAGATGAGTTTGGAAGTGACGAATGAATATAAAAACACCACAGCACTCTTTCCACTTTAACACTTTCTTTCCAGTCGGGAACAGAAGCCTGTGCTGTTATACAGACAGTGGGAGATCAGCTCTGCTTTGGGACGTGTGGTGGGAAATGTAATCTGGCAGGATATTTTGCCCACAAAGCAGAATAAGAACATAAGATCCCAGTGCAGCACAACAGCTGTAGCTGCACTTCACATGGAAATCTTTCAACTTCATCTCTTCTTCTTTAGGTTTCATCTTCTTTATCCCCTCCTTTATCATCACAATTATTGACCACTGCACTTTGTTGAAAACAGATGTGAAAGAATTCAGAACTTAAAAATCATTGACAGAAAGCTTCCAAAAGGACAAATCATTCTGCAAGCTATCCTGAAAAGCTGAAGGGATCAGGTCCTCCCTAGGGAGAAATTTGGGGTGTTGCTGCCACCAACAGAGCCTCACTGATTTTTCACCCCCTTGAAGTGCAAACCTTTCTATAATTCATGCTCAGTTAATCTTTCCAGGCAGGTAATTAAGGCAACACATCCCTTTTACTGCTTCAGAAAGATCTGGCTTACAATCTGTTCATTTGTGGTAGGAATTGATATTCATACTTTTCTTATTATTTTTATCCATGTACAAAAATATATTTTTTTTTCCACTAAGCACAGGGCCTGTGCAATCCTGATCTCACAACCATCTTCTGAGCTCAGCAGGTGACCACTAAGAATCTCTTGGGAAACCTTGAAGCAAGGATCAGTGTCAGTGATTTTGGAATTCCTTTCAGATCTATGCTCTGAATATTCAAAAGGTTCTCGAAGGCACAAAATTCACCTACTTTCCTGGAAAGACCTGGGTGTACTTTCCCAAGATATATTCTTGGATTTCAGAGGATTTGCATGTGTTTAGTGTTCACTTTTCTATAGCAAGTAGGAAGGAAATTGTTGTAGAAACACTGGAATTCCACAAAAACAGCCTCAATTCTCCCCAAAACCCAAAAAGAAGATTTGTCCTGGACCCTCGTTCACTGCAGAGCTCTGATACCCTCGAGTAATGAGGGTATTATGTCACTGCATAGGTAATTACAAGGAGCACACTAGCAACTGTTTATTTCTTTTTTATCTTGTATTGTGTTTGAATTCCATTAGGATGGAACTGCCTGCCCTGAAAATAACAAATAATGTCATTAGAGAGGCACTGAGATTCAACCCCTTTCCCCCAGGGAGAAGTCAAGCTATTGTCACAGCAGAGGTGGTTTCTTCTGCACTCCCAGGTGATTAATATTCATTGGAAAATGCACTGTAGATGATCCCTCAGGAGGCAAGGTGATACAGGCTCTAAGGAATGAAATAAATAAACAATGTGTCCCAAACAGAGCACTGTGTATACTGTCATTATTTTTATGGTCTTGGCACTCAGGTATCTGTGTCACAGCCACGGTGTCACTTGAAAGGCTGAAAACCTGCCTGCACAGGACAATATTTCTTATTCCACTGATAGCAGTTTTCTGGTGTAACTGCAAGATTGGCTTTTTTCCAGTTTTATTTAGGCCATTTAGAAAGCAAAGGAAAGCAGAACAAGTAATGCTATTCTTAATTAGGATAAGAATATCTGAGTGGGAAGGACTGAATGAGATTGTTCTGCTTACTCCTGACAGCAAACGAGTATAATTGTATAGACATTTTTTTGGATCACTTCAGTCCATCTACCCAACATGCCTAGTTTAAGTCAAAATACAGTTCTTTGTTGAATTCTGTCCAGTTCTCAATGCAATCTTACCACTGCCAGCAGTTGGGAGTAGTGCTGGGGCTGTCAAAGCATGGATGTGCACTTTGTTCTGCCACCTCTGATGGGACAAGCTTGGGATAGAAACATCCCCGAGTGGGCAAGACATCTGCAGATGGCAAGGTTTTAAAGAAACGGAGTGAAATACACCCAAACTCCTCCATTACCACCTCAGAATAAGATAAAAAGAAATAAACAGTTGCCAGTGTACTCCATACAAATACCTATGCAGTGACAGAGTCATGCCCAAATTTAGCTTTTTATACATTTTTCATATATTGATAGCTTTGTAGACTGTTGGTTGTATAGCTCCTGGTATTTTTCCTACCCTTTCTTTTAGATATTAGAATAATAAGCCAACCATTCTAACATATACTCGGAATTCTGTTTAGTCTTATTCTTAAGAAGCCTGACAAGGACATTTTATTTTCCACTAGAACTTAGAAGACATAAGAAAGCCCCTGGAACCACTCCAATGGAGCAGAACCTGGGGAGAAATTACCTAACCAACTGCTCTTCTAACTGGACAATATTTGTTAGATATGCCAATTTGTTAAACTTATAAAAATTGCAGAAATCCAGTGCTGGGTCTGCCCATAGCCATGGGGACACTTAAAAGCTTGCATTAAAGACCTGCTTTTTATATTACTATTTGAACACTGTTGCAAGTTTTGGATTGTTGATTTTGGGCAACAGGAGAAAGCACTTTGTCACCTGCCAAGGGCTTAATGACTTTGTAACCCTTCACTCTCCATAGAGAAGTCAGGTGAAAAACAGGACACCCAAAGCTATACTGCAATAGCTCCTGTAGGATTGATTCTTGGAAATTCTCAGAACTTCTGATGGAGGACTGACTTCTAAATTGGAGACATGAAAGACTCAAGTAGGAGACTGGACAGCCAAAAATTAGAACCCAAGAGGTTTGGCTAAACCACAGTAACTTTGGCCTGAGACAGTGCCAGGCCTGTGGAATTACTGCTCCTCTGTTCCTACAAAGAACGTGGCATAGCCAGTTGAAATGGGAAATGTAGTTGATCCAGCACATTGTAAAGAATTTATTTTGATAAGGATACATCTGGTCAGAAAAAAATGTACTTGCTGTGTGTAGGCAGAGCCATGGATGTAGTGTCCATGGACCTGCTCTTACCCCTCAGAAGTCAATAGAAAAAATCCTGTGGCAAGAAAGACACAGGACTGAGCATTTTCTTAATGCTGAGCTATCTGGAGATTGCCCTATCAACATCAATTACAGGTATGTTTTAAAAGCAAAAAATTTTTCTTCTTTCAGTGGAGAAACAAATGAAAAAGTATTCTTCTTATTAAAGAGCTATCCTGTTGTAAGGAAGTTTCACATTTACAGTCCCTTACAGATTAAATTATTATTGCTGTGGGCAATTGGAAATTACTATCTAAACTCCTGAAGAAATTATTTCTTATTTATGAACCTGTTAAAATATATCCCACCCACAGAACAGGGCAGGATGTTGAGTTTTCAGAAAAGAAAGGGTCATGACCAAATGATTGAGGGAAAATATTTTAATTTACAGGTTCTACTCACTTCTCTTCAATCCCAGTCCTCATGTCTTAATTTAATAGGTAACACAGCATTGGTGAAGTCACCCAGAGCACACACAGTACAACTGAATCTTGTTATTTGTTGCTAAACAGAAAAAGTTCTTTGCCCACGCCTGTTAAAAATGAGATAAATGTGTGAAGTGTAACAGAGCTGATACTCAAGAATAGCTTTGACTACCTACTTTACAACCTAAATAATGGAGAGAATGGGAATAGCAGATGCCCCTTATCCATCCTTTAAATAGATGGTGAAGGAAATACAGACATATTAAATAGTTTTAATTGGATTTCCTCAGACTGCGTTCCAGTCAATAATTTTGGTGGGAGGAGAGGAAATCATCTCCTTAATGCTTTCATCAGCATTAATCACAGCTCATTTGTTTCTGCAGAGCCAAAGACAAAAGAACTGTAAAGAAATTAGAGGCACCAGCAGTTTTTGGGTTCAAGGATTAAATACTCTGAGGTTCTCCTTGCTCTGCTGAACCTTTCTCCAAGTATTCTAGGAGCAGCAGAAAACGAGACAGCAGAAAAGTTACATAACTACCATAGTGTGGGGATTTTCAAAGGCATCTGACCAGCACCAAGCAACGCTGATGAACTGAAAACATCTGAATTCCTGAAATTCTCAAAGGTTAGGCTGCAAGCACCTGACATGTTTCCCTCTATAATCCACTCTACTCTGATTCATTGCTTCTGGAGAAACCACATGCTCTAGGCTTTTAGGTTTGACCCAACAATGCTTTTCTGATTCAACAGACATGGATAATGAGTGCAGGGTGCTACAGTTCAGCACCTTTTCTCTTTTTGTCTCTCCAGGCTGTCAGTTTTTGAGGTCATGGTGTTGCATCCCATGCACTGCTGTACTTTCATGCCAACTGGTTTGCATAACCAGAGGAATCGTTTAATACAGAGCACAGAGCGGCTTGTCAGAAGCAGCACGTTCCCTAAAGAGAGACAAAAATGAAGTGTCATTTACACACTAAGAGAAAACTGCAGCAAAATGAGATAGTTCTGTTGTTATCCAACATTCATCAAAGGAATCACAGTGCTTAATTGCTGGTTTGAGAACTCCTTTATTATATCATCTGCTATTCTGTGGAAAGTACATAATAGTTTAGAGAGGTCTGTTCACTTTGAAGCAGCAAATATGCACAGACTTGCATTATATTTAATCAGCATCTTCATTCTGCCATTTATGGCTGGACAGACCTACTCCTTCCAGAAAAGAAGGTCTGATAGAATATCCCTGCCCATCTGAAAGTGCTTGTCTGCACTCAGAATCTGTTACCACGTAAAACAGCTAAGCAGCTACATCACCTTCTGCAAGAACCTCCTTCTCTCCACGGATTTTCCAAGGAGCAAATACACATCCCCTGCAGACATCTCAATTAAGTGATTGATTTCTCCTTCTCCACGTGGATAGAAGAAAATATTTCTTGAACATGAAGCTTTGGTTACCAGGGAAACACCTATAACTTCGTCATGTTTGCAATAAGAAATCTCTAGGTTCTTCATACCACTAGCTAATTAACTCATTTCTATCAATGCTCTCTAATAAGTAAATACTGTAGAAAGGGAACAGCTTGATGGTAAAATAAGATTCAGTATTTGAAAGCATCTGGGAAAAAAAAGGATATAGAAGGAAGGGTTCTCATAGCATTCTTCCTTCCTGAAGCTTGGAAAAAGTAATTTTTAAGGCCATCTCTTCTTTGGGCTTTAGAGTAGAATGTTCTTTCTTTTCCACTTTGTTTCATGTGGACTTTCACAAGGCAATTTAGTGCTCATAAGTCTCTTCTTCTCAGTATGGTGAAGAAATTGTAACATTATTTATTCCTCACTTTAGGTAGTTCAGGTGGTGGTTTGGACTTTTCTTTCCTTCTTGCTGCCCTACTTTTAAGATCAACATCCCAATAGTCCTTAGCAAACTGATATAGTCACTTTGAAGTTCTCAATTTCTTAAATAATTTTTTATGTGCGTTTTGTTTCATTTTTGCAATCTTTAGGGTGGAGGCTTTCCCTTTTTTACCTGCCTATTTTATGTTATCTGTCCTCTTTTGTATCTGTTTCCCAGATGCCAGAGGACAGACCAAGCGGCCTCTTTATTTTTT
Source organism: Polioptila caerulea (assembly GCA_013397295.1). NCBI lineage: Eukaryota > Metazoa > Chordata > Aves > Passeriformes > Certhiidae > Polioptila > Polioptila caerulea. Next base: position 65,489 of record VYXF01012160.1, on the reverse strand, counting down.
TCCAATCTTGCCAATTTTTGTCTGTGAACCTGTGATGTTGAGGGGGGTCACTTGCCAAAACAGCTCACATATAAATGGCATTTATTTTAAAATAAATAGTGTTTGCCCCTTTAAATGTCACATTAAATTACATAAGTGAGAAGGTACGTTTAGAGTACAATACATCTGCTTTTCTAACCCTGTAGGAAGACAAATGGAGGGGCAAAAGACTCTGTCCATGTGAGCTATGGAGGTGTTCCTGGGATTTATGAGTCTTTGTCCATCATTAAAAGGACTTTACCTGGTCTTAAATGCATATATCTTCCTACTCAGAGCCAAAAGAGAGGGCACAAATGAATAGCACTACATGAATCTTTAATGTGTATTGGCTCTGTCTCCCTAATGTATTTATGGCTGCTTCACTTGCAGCATTTTTCATAGAGTTTTGTAGGTAATTATGTTTAGTGGCCCTTCCATCTTTCAGCCTGTGCTGTCCTCCTCCCTCCTTTTGCCCCATCAGTCCCACAGAAGCAAAGCCTAAGGCAGCTTAAGCCTCACTGGACAAAGATGAAAATGTTTCAGAGTTATAATTTTGTGGAATTTTACAGCTGGCCAAAAGGATATGTTAATTAGTAGCACACTCACTTTTGGGACCTGATTCATCTGGTCTATTCAGATGTTTAAAATCCATCAGATACATCTGGCCCTGGAGCACTTATTTCTTGCCAGCTGGTATAAAATGAGTCTGGTGGATCAGATCACACCTAAAAATCTTCACAGAGGATAACTAAAGTTAAGTAGCTGAATCTCATCCTTTGAGCTCTTTCCAGGATAAAATCCAAAAAGAAAAGGTGGCATAGGAAACCTGGATTTCATAAGGCTTATACCTGGTTTCTCCTCTGCTCACTGGCCTGTTGGGCTTTGATGTTTACTGTTCCAGAAGCCACTGGTACTTCATGGTGAGACAAATCATCCCAAAAATTCAGTCTGCATTGACTGCATTTTCATCAACTACGGTGGGAACCGACAGCCACATTAATCTTAGACTGAATCATGGCCCTGGGACACCAACCAGTTGCTCAAAAAGAGGCTTTTTTGTGACAGCTCAGGCATCTTAATGCATCTGAGTCTCCTCCAGTGGTTGTGCCAGACTGGTGTAAAAAAGAAGATGCAACAGACTGAGTCTTGCTCAAATGGGGCAGGAGGGAATCCTAGGAAATAGTAGAATGTATCAAAGTCTCATGTTTAGACAAATGACTCTGTGAAGAGCAGAAGGAAATCACTCATGACCTTATGCCTTCACATGCTTTCCTCTGCCATTTAGATTCTCTTTCTTCCCTAATACTTGTCAGCTCACCCCAAAATCTGGTGGTGAGGCCCTGGTACAGGTTGTGGATCCCCTATCCCTGGAAGTGTTCAAGGTCAGGCTGGATAAGGCTTGGAACAACCTGGCCTAGTGAAAGATGTCCCTGCCCACAACAGGGATTTGGAATTAGGTGATCTTGAAAGTCCCTTTTAACCTGAGCCAGTCCACGATTTTGTAATTCTATATTCNAAAGATGTCCCTGCCCACAACAGGGATTTGGAATTAGGTGATCTTTAAAGTCCCTTTTAACCTGAGCCAGTCTACGATTTTGCCAGTCTACTATGTTGTCTCTTCCTGTTGCTTTATTCTTCTGCTCAGCCTCAGGAGTGGATCTCCTGAGAACAAGAGTGCACTTGGTCTTCCTTTACTCTACCTTTTGCAAAATTTATCCATGATTTTGTGAGGAGGATTAAAAAAAGTATGTTTCCTCATACTATCAGCCTAATTCAAAATAAAAATTTCAAATGATTCATATCAACCTCCAAATCTCTTTAATCCAGTTTTATATGTCCAGTTGGAAAATTTGAAAAAAAAACTTCATTTGGTTCTGTTGCTCTGTCACGCAGAGGTGGTGAATGTCCAGGAGCAGACGTGTATGAAATCTGTTGGCATGAAATAATCACAGAGTTTTTCTGAATACAGATTTTTTTTAAAAATCAAAGCGCTTTTTTGAGCAGAAATAAAAGGCAAGATTAATTAAATACATGGAACAAAACAAACTGTTTATTCTGTGTCAGATGACAGAAACAAGGAACAGCTTTTGAAGTTGGCAGAACCACCTGTCTGCACGGCAGAGGAGAACAACCAGCCCACTGAAATCTTGTGGAAAGGGCATTTCCCCTGAGAGTCAGGGTGCACATGTCAAATCTCATTTCTCCTGCAGAACAAAGCTTTTCACAACACCAGCTTGGCAGCATAACCACCCAATTTAGCAGGGTAGGTGTCAGGAATTTTCCACTGAGACCAGCTGGGAAAAATCTGCAGTGGGAGCAAGAGACTGGGATTGGTTTATCAACATTAAGACGAGGAAACTCAGCTCTCTCAGACACCAGCTGATGCAGTTCACTGATCCCCACTGCAATGAAATATCAGAGCTGGACTTCAGTGATCCTCACAGGTCCCTCCCAGCTCAGGATATACTGATCTGAAGGTCAGTGAGGAATTGTGCTCACAGGCTGGGTCCTCTGACTTGTGTTTTCAGGCAGAATGGAGGTGACACTTGACAGAAAGTACAAAAGCTTTTGAGAGTTGACAAAACATCTTCGCCACCTTCTGAGGAATTCAGCCCTCCCTCATCAGGCTACAGGGAAGCTGAAAGGTCTTGTTCAACCAATAAGGCTAGAACAGTTCCTCAATACCAGCTTTCCAAATCTCTTTTGTTTTTAGCTTTCAAATGTATTGTTTCCCATCCAACCATAGTGGCTACAGTGGGCCACGTGTTTCTAAGCCTCAGGCTGGAACACACAGGTTTACATTACCCCAAGTTTAATGTGAATCTGACGCCAAGACTCCATCTGGTACCTGTTGAACAGTGCAATGTTCCATGGCTCAGCCTGTGCTTGTGTTTTGCAGTTGGCTCTTTGCTGGCTCCTGGTGCCAGTGCAAGGTCTGCATTCTGATTTTCAAATGATCTGCTGATGCATACCCTGAAGATGTATCAGAAATCAGATTCTGCACAGGATGCACGCAGCAGCTGTGACCCTCTGGGGCAAAATGAATCACTGAGCTTAGGGCTGAGCATAAAGCATCCTTAGTTAACAGAATCAGCTTTGGGGCAATCTTTTAGACATTAAGTCATTTGGAGCTCCCTGAGAGTGCATCTAGCACTCTCTACAAAACGCTCATAAAATTTTGTCTTCAAAAATTACTTCCCTTCAAAAACACTGTGCAGGTTTTGAGAGTTTCATGTCCTGTCCTTATATTTCCTGACCAAGTGTGAACATAAGCTTTGCCAAGCAGCATTTTGAGCCCAGAAGTTATGAAGGGAGTCCTCCAGACAGTTTTATACCTTAGATTTCTTAAGCAAAAGGAAAATCAGCACCTCAGCCTGTTCTGCTTCCTACACAGGAGCACTGTTCAGTCTCCGAGTCATCCTCTCCTTCATGTTCTTCCTCACATGGCCACCATTTTCTGTTTAAAGATTGGTGTGGGTGTCTTGAGCCAATTTTATTCATGAGGAGGAAGTTACTCTCATAAAAATCTCAACCTAGAGCCCGCATGGTACCTGCTGGTTATGCCAACAAAGTCTTGGGAAAATGCCCCTCACAAATGGTATTTGAGCATCTCCTGTGGTAACACTCACCCGGGACATCTGCAGCAGCACTTTCTAGAATCATAGATCCAGTAAGGTTGTAAAAGAACTCCAAGATTGTCAAATCCAACCTTTACCATGTCTCCTGGCAAGAGCCTCCTTATGATAAGGCCAAATATTTTTTGTGGCGAAACACAAAAGCTCCATCTGCTCCCTGCACAGAGCCTGAGGACAAAACAGCCAAATTTGCTTGAGCATGAGACAAATTGATCCTATGGGAAAGCAACTGCAGAGTTTTACTGCGGTAAGTTTCAAGGGAATATGCACTAGGGCAGACTGGGGTGTTTTGCCAGTTGTACTAGGAAGTCATCAAATTTGACTGTGAATCCAAAATTAAATTGTCCTCCCCATCCAATGCCCAGCTTCTAGAACAGAAGCGCCAAAAATTATGCATCTGAGTTTCTATGATCTCATTAGGACCTGACTTCTAATTTATGTTCACCATCTTCATCTAGGTGGTTGAAAACACTTATTGTTCAAAACATTTTGGGGGGGAAACACAGAGCTGATGGATATTCTCCATGCAATTCTCCAATGCTGATGGAAAGGCAGCATGGCCAGGTAAAGGCCCCATCCATCAATGAGCAGTTCCCTGTTTGACTCTGGCTTATGGTTGCTGACCTGAAGTTGGCTGCTGACCTCCTCTTTGCTGCTCTTCCCACTCCAAATCTTTGCCCAATTCCTACAAAGTCTTCAGGACTTGGAGGGATCTTCATGTGCATCCTACAGTAGTCTGCTAGAAACATGACTGCTTTACACATTTATCCCTGTCCATTCATTTGGCCTCACCAGATGTAATTCACTTCTCTTATTCTTGATGTATTAAGTTATAAATTCCACAAAAATCCCCCAGAGTGGGTAAAATGCCATCTCTAGGTGGACTACTCAGGCATCCCTCTGATCCAAATTAAAATAAGGAATATTAATTACTAAAAGCATACCCTGGTCTATCAGTGTGGGAAGAGGATTTCCAGACCCCAGAGATTTAGGTGGATAAAACTTCTTGTTTAAGTGGTTTTAACTGTTTCATGACCCAAGCCTCCCGTTTCCTCCCCCACAAAACCTTCTCCTCTGGACATACATTCCTCAAACACAGGCCCACATGAAAAAAAAAAAAAAAAAAAGGAAAAAAAAAAACTAAAATAGTTTCCTTTTGAGCCAGCTCAGGGTATTTCAGGGAGGGAGGGATGCACACATCAGTCAGAGGAAGTGACTGCCCGTACATCAGGGTGGCAGCCACTTTGTTACATTGATGGATTCTAACGGGGACTGCGAGCAGACTCACTCACTGATACAATTCATTGCACTTTAACATACGATGCTCTCCCGCTGCTGTCTAGAAACATTGACTGAGTAGAAGTCCAGCATACTGATTTATTGGAGCTGGCAACTCAAGTCCAATGAAGAATCCAATGCAGGGAACTTTTTGCCAATACACAGTAACTTTGTTTACTCAATAGAGGATGTATCCATCTTTCAGCTGGCATTGATTGCTCTTCCATTTTTTTTTTCAACATGCCCAGGCTGTAAAGGGGGGAAAAAAAAAGAATCCCATCACAGAAAGTGATTTGTTTTGGTAGAGTAAAAAATGTTAAACCTCTCCACAGATAAACCAAACAGGGTAAGAAAGAAATAACTGTCCTCTTCTATAGCATAAAGGTTTTAATTTGAAGCACAGCTCACACAGCTGATTATTTCCTGTCTTGCAGTAGAAATATTTATTCAAACAGAAGGAAAATGCTATCATTTTTCTGCCCTGAAAGGCCTTGAGTGTCATAATGGAAGGAGATGGGAAATAAAAACAAAAATCATGTTCTGGCACACAAGTTCCCAAAATGGTTGTGAAAGAGGGTGGAAGAAATCCACGGAAGACTTCAACTTTCAGATACACACACAAATACCTTCAAGCCAGCTGTGGTGGGATGAAGGGCTCAAGCATGAGGAACATCTGGTCTGGTTTTGGACAGAAGGTTTGCTCTCACATGACAGACAGGGAGGTCACAGGGGACTGCCAAACACCTTTTTCTATCTATTGATCATATAATCACAGAGTAACAGAATTATTTGGGTTGTTAAAGACCATCCAGTCCCAGCCCCCTGCCATGGGCAGGGACACCTTTCCATGATCCCACCTATCCCAGGTTGCTCCAAGCCTTGAATTCTTCCAGGGATGGCACATCCCCACCTTCTCTGGGCAGCCTGTGCCAGGGCCTCACCTGCCCATGGAAGGTGGACAGAAAAAGATGATCTTTGGGGTCCCTTCCAACCCAAACCATTCCATGACTCTGTGACTGCACATAAGTATGATTTTTGTTGGTTGTCTAAGAATGGGCCAGAATGTGCTGTTCCTTTGGAGAAAGGGCTTAAAACACATCTCTTGACTTTAATCTTTCAGAACAGCTTTGACATTTTTAGCAGGGCATCTAACCCCCAACAGGAGCTTATCTGTTGCTTGTTATCCAGTCAGGTAACTCAAGCAGGACAAGCTGTCTTGTAGGGAGTTATTTTGGTGCCATGGGGTTAACAGTGGTCTGGCATCTCCCAGATGAAAATAAACATCTTAGCATTGGAGTGAGATTTCACAAGATAAGCTGGATTTCTGGCTGACAGACACTTGATTTACATCTATAAAAGCCACAGCAAACTTCCACAAAGTGGAAATCTTCTGCAAATTTCCCTGGAAAAGTTTGGAGTTTCTCCTGTGAGTGAGGATATTACTTTGTGGTTCCCACAGAGGTTAAGGAATCTGTACATCATCATCATTTTTTTCCAAGTTACATTCAACTCCTAATCAATACAATTTCTCCTGCTAGATGTACTAGAGATACCTTGATATAGAGCACTGTTTAATGTTATGCTGTAATCTATTAGCAATTCTTCTGGTTTTAGTCTGTGCATAAGTGACTCTAATTAAGATCTTTCTTCTGTTGCCTCTTATCTGTTCAAGAAATAATTCATTTTTATAAATAGACTTGATTTGCTGTCCTTAGCATTTGTGAGCCAAAGTGATTTCCTAAATTCAAGATGTTCACAAAAATCTGAGGCAAGAAAGGATTTAGCTTTATTAAAAACCCTTCCAGTGAAAGAATTTCAATACAAAAATGAATTCTTCCAGACCCACAGGGTCAGCAGCGGGGCTTCTTTAGTGAACTTTGTTCTGAAGCTTCTACTCTCCCTGACAACATTTACTCATAACTGCTCACCCTGGGCTGGGCTGATGTAAATGAAAATAAAACCACTCACAGAGCATTTCTTGGCACTTATCTGCAGCCTCTGCAGCTTGAAAAGTCTACATCTTGTTTGTTTCCTAGTTCACAAAACACCAAAAGGACAACTTTCTGCATCTGATTCCTCAGGGAATTTGTCCAGGAGCAGACAGACAGGAGAAAACAAGGGGGATTTTTTGCCTCATCCTCATTTCCTGGCAATGCTCCTCAGGGTTTAGGAGCATTCCAGCTTTTACAATAACCAAGGGAAATGTAGAGGTTGTGACTGGAAGCCTCATGCAGAGCCTGTAATTGAAGGGACACAGAAGTCTGGGTGTGGAAGTTTATAGCACCAACACAACATTCATGTTGTGAGGCACAGTTTCACGCTAAGCAGGCTGCACACCTGCCCAGTTAAGCTGGGTCACAGTTATATCCCACCATGAAACACTAAGAGCCCAAGAGTTTAACTTTCTCTCCTCCATTTCTTCCCAATATCAGGTTTGGGAGATGAAGAGAACATCTCCAGAATGTCTATCAGAAACTAAATCTATAAGATTATATTCTGCTGCCCTTACTCACATGGAAAAGCAAAGTTCTGTGTAGGACTTGAGACTTGGCTGTAGATAGAGGGTGAAGGAATTAAATCTTATATGTAGACAGCTGCCAAACAGGGCAGTTTTCAGTGCAAAATGTGTCAACAAAAAAACTTCAGAATCCATGAGTTCATGTGGTTTCTGGTAAACCACATTAAAACAGTGTCATAATTCTGGATAAAGGATTCTCCAGCTCCACATTTCACTCTACATATATTTTTCTAATTTTTCTCCCTGCAAGTGAAAAAGCCCTCTCCAGAAACAAAGCAAAAAGAATCTCTTGGCATTCAAAAAACCTTTAGAAACAGTTAATATGTGCTGCAAATTGCACTTTGCACACACCACCCCTCCCACGCAGACAGCAATGAACACTTAATGCCCCAGGAGTGCAAGGAGGCAATTCCTTGTAAATGTTAAGTGCTGCCTGTTGCTGCCTTCGAAATGTCATTTCCAACAGTTGTGATTGAACGAGCAAGTTCTGCTGCATCCTTCCCCCACCAGCTCTCCTACAGGCTGACACATCTCCCTGAATTCCATCCGTGTGGAAACGTGCTGCATTTCTGACAGGCGTGTGAGGGGGCTGAGTGGACTCCAGCAAAGCAACAAGGGAAGGAGAGAGTTCAGATGTCTGGAAAAATGCAGGATAATTTCACCTGATTTTGCTCTGTAGGAGTCAGACTCCCTAAGGTTATTTACTAAAACATATTTGATGAACTAGAAGCTCATTTCCCCCCACTGCATGTACAGGCAGTGTAGGCAAGCAGCTCAAGGTTAGACATGTGTACAGTAAAAACATAAAATCTACCTCTAAAAAGTAAAGCTGTATTTAAAAATTTGCATCCTTTTTTTTTTTTCATGACTATTTATCATTAATAGCATATTGGCAATACTGCCTTTTAATAAAAGGAAATGAGATTAAAAAACATTTCTGCTGTAGGTAGACATTTTGAAGAATGCAATGTGAAGGCATTGAGGAGGTTGAGCTTCCTAACAAAGCATGGAACAGCTCAAGATCATCAAATCATCAAACACCAGAAGGGGCACAGCCCTGCTTGGGCTTCAGTGGGAACCCTTTTCCTGTCTGCACACACAGCCCAGTGCTCTGAGCACTGTTACAGATAGAAATGCTGATTTTATGTAAATGTAACATAGTCCAGCCCAGTTTCTTCAGTATGTTCCAAGTAATAAAAGTGCATCCTTAATAAATGTGGTAGAATTTTTCTTTATTCTGAGAAGTCCAGATGAAAGACTACACGAGCAGTAAAGCTATTGTAGAATATTATACTGGAAAGTATCTTTGTGGTTTTTCAAAAAACAAAAGGGAAGATTCTAATCAAGTATGGATAATCTAATCAACTTCTGGATAACTCCAGACTTAAGAAATTTGTAGTGAATAATGATTCTTTTTTCACTGTGCATCCTGAAGTGTTACATGCTGTCTCTGAGCACTTTCAAACAGCTGTTTCCTTCAGCTCAAGAGATTCCTGAACACTACTGAAGGATGAGACTTACAAATTAGAAATTATTTGGGGAAATTCCCTGTGTAAGTAAAGTCATAGAATGATAGAATGGTTTGGGTGGGAAAGGACCTTAAAGATCTTCTCACTCCAAACCCTTCCATGGCAGAGATGCCTTCCAGTAGTCCAGGTTGCTCCAAGCCCTGTCCAACCCAGCCCTGGACACTCAGGACATCCAGATCTTCTCTGGACAGCCTGTTCCAATGTCTCAACAATCCCACATTAAAGCTTTTTTTTCCAATATCAAACCTAAACCTGCCATTCTGGGTAGGTCAACAGCCCATGAGGTCTGGCATTCATCTCACAAACCACATACAGCAAAGAAAGGCATTTCTTGTCATTAATTAGGGTGTTTATTATAAAACAGTGCTTACCAGCTTTTTTTATTGTATTTAAAAATCCACAGAGCTTTATTTGCTACATTCCTTGTCTACAAGATTGTTGGCCTTTTTTATGAGAAAGTAGTCATTAAGTTAAAAGTAAGAATGGAGCAGCACATTCAAACAGATTTAAAGGAGTTTAATTTGCCGCCTCTTCAAACATTTTTAATTGGCACGGTTCCACTACAGATGGTGATTTTTTAGCAGGTGAGTGTCTAAGAAATGTCTGAAAGAGAAAAGGGAGGCCATGGGAGGCTCCCTGTGTGCAAAACCTACAGAAACAGTGGAACTAGAGGGACTGTTTAGGATGGGTGAGGAGGGCTACAGCAGGGTGTGATCCCTAGAACAGGAGAGGCTGGAATGTGAATTGGATTCAGCTATCAGTGTACAGTTCATTCTAAATCTCTAAGCAATTTAATTTCCATCCAATATGCATGGGATGCCATAGCATGGAATTCTAGGTCATGGGATTCCAGAGCATGGTACCTGACAGGAAAGTTAACTGGAACCACTGTGATAATATTCCAGTGGTTTGTAACCCCTCCCAAGCAGTCTGAGTGGTGCAACAAGGCTGGAGGAAGATGCAAAGGGTTTGCTCTTTGACCAATATTGCTTCTTACAACCTGACCCGAAACTATTCTCTGCAAAGTGGCCCTGGCCTTGCCAGTTCCTCAAGAACTCTTCTAGGAGCATCCCCCACATCCCAAATATTGGTTTAAATAAAAGAGCATACTTCAAACTAACAGCAGCTCTCAGATGAAGCTCATGCACAGTGAAGGCAATAAACAATCTTAAACACCAAACCAAACTGTATCAAGAAACTCTGAACTCCTGTTGTGAAATGAACTCTTCTTTTTTTTACTTTAATTGCAGATCTCAGCAGGCACTGTGATATAAAACCCTGTGAGATACTTGATAATAAACTCAAACAGTCCCATTTTCATTTCTTTACCCATTAAATAGATGATCACAATTGGAAAGAAGGAGAACAATTCTCAGCATAGAAGAGTTCATTATGGATTGATCCCATTCTGGGCAGATTCCCCCTGGGGTGGGGGTTAAGGTGCTATCAGATTGAGTGATTGCCTTTTTGACCAGTGCTTGTGGTTCTGAGGAAGATAATCCCAGTCAGGAGTGGTGTGAATTTCCATTTTAATGCCTCCTGCGTTCCTGCAAGGTTCTGGTCGGAGAGCAGGCAGTTGTGTTTAGTGTAAACCTCATTAAAGATTAATCCAGCAAAGACTGGCCATAAACATTTACCACAGTAATTCCATAAAAGTTAATGGTGTCAGTAAACAGGAGGCTGGGACAAGCCGGGCTCCACAAGTCGTGGTGGGGAAGGAACAAATCCCAGGCTGGAGCAGCAGCTTGCAGAAACACTTGGCAGGACTTGCTTTGCACATGGCATTTGGAAAGTGGGAATTGCTCCCAGTGGGAAAGGCTGAAGTGGATTCTGTCTCTTGATTTGCTTAGGAGAATGATTGTTCATCCCATCTGTTGTGAGGGAATGGTTCCCCACAGAGAGAGGATCCAGTGCAGGCGTGGAGATGGCCCCAGGGAGGAATATGAGACACAGGCAAGTCAGCAGAACAGCTCTGCTATGAATTTGTGGTGGCCGATGCCTTTCTCCAGGCACCTGTACCTGAGGAGGGAAAATTAATTCATCAGCTGCATTCAAAGGGCAGTTTGGGAAAGGCACTTAACAAACATAAACTGGGAAACTGCCAAAAAAATGATGTTTAATGGCAGGGAATTTCTTACTGAACAAAATCCCTTGTTGAATTTCAGTTGAAATTGTTGCAGCTCCACTCATAAATAACATTTGTCTTTCTTTCCTTTCTGTTGCCATTGCTGATGATAATTCATTGCATGCTATTTATTATATGTAAGCATTACATACACAATGGGACAAGAAGTCATATTTTCCCTTAGAAAAGCAGCCTGAAGTACAGACAATGTTTTTATACATATTTATACCTACAAGCTGAATGCCAGTGCTTTTATTATGCTTTATTAATCCAGAAAGAACTTTATAATCTCTAAATGTAACAGTTATATTCTATTCAACTGTCCTATAAAAATATATCAAAGCTGGGAATGATAAATAATTATCTCATCCATTAAGGCTCAGAATATAATGAGCAGTGACAACAACGAGTGTTGTTTTATTTGGGGATGTCTCAAAGCAATGCCCAACTCTTCCTGCTCCTACCCCATGACATCAAGAATAGAGTTAATAAAGGAAAAATACCTCCAATTAACTTACATGTTAAAAGGCAACATTAAAAAGCCTAAAATATGCTGGGAAAGTTCAAAAGAACAGTAATTATTTTAGAGTGATACAAAAAAAAACCCTACTGCTGCATATCAGAAAAAGCAAAGCAGCGTGAATTATGCACTTATGTAAATAAAGCTAATAGATGATAACATTAATTAATGGCATAAAACTTCTGCTCATCAGTCTGCAGATAGCAGGTATTCATTTGTGAGGATTAATTTATATTTTAATTAGAAATTTACATACTTAGCAGCCTTGCCATCAACAGTTAGCAACTCCAGTGCATTTAAGGATTTTCAATTTGCACTAAACATAGTGAATTTCAAAGGGTCATTTTGGAGCAATTTGTCTTGTTTCACAGCAGTGGGGAGCTACACATTCCCTTCATATCTACCCATTACTTTTGGATAAAAACTCCCAAGAAGTAGTTTGTAATACCTGAAACATGATTTGCTCTCTTCTAATTTACTTCTCATGAAACATTTATGGTAAATATTAATTGCTAGGGAAGGTCTCTGTGGAGGCCAAGGAAGATAAAATTATTTGTGATTAATAAGTTTGGAGTGACAATAAATCAGCCTTACAGGTGCTGGGTGAGTGGGGAAGGGACAGGAGTGGTTGGCTTCACATTTAATTAAGTTTTAGGTAAGATTAGTGAGTCGGAGGTTAAATAAATTTCAAATAATTTCATAATTTGCTGGCAGCATTTACAGCATGAGTTTTATCTATATACAAAGAGTGAGAATGAAAATCTGGGTTGGGTGCCTTGCATGCTTCATTCCAGGAAAACACATGGAAAGATCTGGGCTCTGTTCTTCCTACCATCAGAGTGAAGGCAGGGGAACTCCACTACAGACACAGCATGAGATGTCTCTTAACACACCACGAGTTTTCACATGTTCACATCTATCAGAACACGGCCCAAAAAACTCACTGCAGACTTGTTTCATAGAAAAGAAGTGGAATAATTTTGCATTTCTGAGGAACCAGGTTGAATTCGGTTCAGAACAGGTCCATTCCCAACTGGCCTGCGCTCATTCCTCATCCTGCTACAGAAGCCTGGGCTGGAGGATAATCCCTGGGAAGGCCTGAGCAGAGCACCAGCACCAGAAATCTCATCCTGAGCAGAACACCAGCACCAGAAAGCTCATCCTGAGCAGAACACCAGCACCTGAAATCTCATCCTGAGCAGAACACCAGCACCTGAATCTCACCCAGAGCTCGGGGAGTGAGGAAATGCAGCTCCCATCTGCAGCCTTTGGTTGCCATTGTGCAAATAACATTGCAATAAAGATAAAGGAGGAGGAAGCTGACTGACAGAGCTGCCGAAATAATATTCAATGGCAGGGAATTTCTTCCCAAACAGCACCCCTTTTTAAATTTCAATTGAAATTGTTGCATCCCATTCATAAATAACATTTGTCTTTCCTGTCTTTTGCCACTGCTGTTGGCAATTTATTGCATACTGTATGTTATATGGTAATATTACATACACAATGGACCAAAAATTCATATTTTCCCTTAGAAAACCAACCTGAAGCACAGATTCAGGAGTAGCAGGATGCTGTATGATACCTATAATGACAGGACAATCAGTTTGGCTAGAACTAATGTTTCTGATTAAGTGTTTTTTGAATCAAGGCAAAATTTCCATCAGGACTTGGTCATTTCTTTGTGTTCCTCTCTCAGACTGCTGCCATGGGAATAATCACATGCCAGGATCAGGGGACAGTGGTTCAGTCCCACCAGCTCCTGCATGGGTACAAGGGCACAATCTTCACCCCAATCCATTCAGTGTCTTGTGTGATCCACAGCAAGATCAGCCTTGAAACTCACTTTGATTCAGCTTCTCTAAATCCTTAATAAAAGTTAACTCTCATTAACGTTACTGAAGTATCTTTATTTCAAAAATAGTATTTTGAATTCCCTACAGGACTTCCCTGAGGGATAAGGAATGTGGCCAGAAGCACCCACAGCTGGGAGGCTGCACCCTGCCACCAGTTACAAAGCTGGGTGTTAATTGTTTCCCCATCCCCAGTCGTGCTCATTTGCTCAGCCCAGCTGTGCCACACAGAGCAGGGCTTCACTAATTATGGTGTGCAAAGCTCACTGATGCAGCTTAGAGAAATCTAGGATAGGGGACAGCTCCAGAGATCTTCCACTCCACAGCTTCTGACACCTTTCCCTCTGTCAATATTTCTTTTCCTACACAAACAGCATCTTTACTCCTTAGAGTGAGCTCTGAGGAGTGCTGTAAGTAAGAGCTGTAGCTGGAAACATCCCTCCTTTGAAAAAGTGAGGTTTTGGCAGTAGTTTTACGTAGCCAGCACTTTGCTGGCTCACTGCCTTGCCATGGAGGATGCAGTAGTTTTCACCCAGTATTACCTTTCTCAGTATTTCACAAACTCCTCTGAATCCCTGTGATCCCTCCTAGGCCCTTCCCTGCTAATTTAAGGAACACTGACCATCCTCCTGCACTTCAGTTCATCTGAGAGACCAATATTTCACTCACCAGCCAGAAGGAATTAAAACATAAGCAGTTAACTCCTGGCAGCTGGTGCACAGCCCTAAATCCTCTCTCAAGGCATTACTGACACCTGAACCATTTCTCCAGTTACTTGATAACCTGTGGCTAAAAATGGGCAGTGATGGATAAAGTAAGTATTGCTTCCACAGGTACTCATTTTCTTTGCTACTTCCCCCAACAGATTTTTTTTTTTTCCTGAAGACTAAATGAAATCTCTTAGTCAGAGCTTAGATAGAGACCTGTATTCTCTTCTTTACCTGAACCAATCCCTTTATTCCAATCCATCCTCCTCAGTTACGTTTTTTTTTAATCAATGTTCATTTGGCTGTTTGGCCAAACATTTGTGGTTTTCCCTCTTTTCCTGTGCTACAACAAGAGCTTGAAGACCCAGCCAAGGTTAGGAATGGATTATGCTGGATGCTCAGTGTTTGCAATTTCATATGTACAAGCACGTGAATCAAGGGAAAGGCCCCTGTGCCCAAAACTTTGACTTATTCAGGGGGGATAAGGGGCCAGTGGATGCTCAGGAGGGCATAAAGATCACCCAAAATCTCTGCAATGTATCCATGCAAAGTCATTAATGGCTTTAAGTGTTTGGCAGCCAGTGGCAAAGAACCAAAGCAGAAAAGGGTAAGAAGGGAGAGCTCTACAATGCAGATGAGTTTCTCTTTTATGAAATGGTTTATTTTTAAAACAGCCACAGAACAAAAAATGCCATTAACATCCTGAGACTCCCTACATGTGCTTCACAAAGCACTTCCAGCCAGGACTCACCTGAAATTGGCAATTATCGATCATTATTCTGTTGTATTTTTGTTTTGGAAGGTGCCAGATGTAGGTCCATACAAATTATGCCTTGGGTTTTCTCCCTACAGTTATGATACAATCACTCTCCTGCCCTGAAAGCTACCACTAAAAGCTGAGATACACTTTTCATTCAAGCAAAATTAAAATCTCCCCTGTGAGAAAATTACAATCTGCCCCTGTGACAGCAGCTGTTTACAGAATATGGCAATTTCTAGAAAAAAAGAAAGATTAAAATTTCCAGATAGAAAACAGTGCTATTAGAAAAAAGAAACGAAAAAAAAAAAGAGAGACAGAGTGTGAGAGACACCTGCAAGAGTTTGGGTTTCAATATCTGCCTCTTGCTGGGTGAAATTCTGTGATTCCAAGCCCAGGATTGCAAGGAAGGTAAGAAGGAGGACATGCTGTCAGCCCTGGGAAGCATCTGCAAGAAAATTGTGTGTTCTGAGGTGCTTCTGATTATTAAGGACTTTTCCCAAGAGGCATGTAGTGAAAGGACAAGAAGGAATGGCCTTAAGCTGAAGTAGGACAGATTTAGATCACATATAAGGAATAAAATCTTTACTGTGAGTGTAGTGAGGCCCTGGCACAGGCTGCCCAGAGAAGCTGTGGATGCCCCATCCCAAAAAGTGTTCAAGGCCTGGTCGGACAGGGCTTGGAGCAACCTGGGATAGTGGAAGGTGTCCCTGCCCATGGCAGGGGGTTGGAACTGGATGAGCTTTAAGATCCCATCCAACCCAAACCATTCTATGATTTTATTATTATAAAATAATAAAATCCTGATGGTGCTCACTCCCTTAGATTCACTGAGAGTCAGCCTGGGAGAAGTTATTTTTTAGTCATCAAATCCTTTAGGATGACAATTACTCTATAAGCTCAGAAACACCTGGGTCACTGCTATCCAAGAGTGGAAGATCATGTCTGGAGTGGCTCCTGCCTCCCTTAAGGTCTTTGAAGAATTCTGATTAATTCTGGTGGCAGAATCATCAGCATAAATATAGTGTCCAAAAAAAAGTCACAGAATCATAGAATCATCATAGAATGTTTGGGGTTGGAAGGGACATTAAAGGTCACCCAATTCCAATCCCCTGCCATGGCACTAAACTGAGCCAAGCCATAGACAATTCCTGATATCACTGGTGAATTCTCAGCAGCAGAAACTTCTACAAGAAAGATTTGCAACGACACAGTCAAGCCTGAATTCTCCCACCTTGGAGACATCTAAGGAACCCAGCTTAAGGAAGTGTAAGAAATCCGGGATCTGTGCTCAGAATTACATTGTGGATATAATTTAAACTAGACTAGATACAATTTCTCTAGGCATGGTAGACAAACATAAAATAAATGTCCTTGTTCTATATGATTAGAATGCACTAAATACTAAGAACATAGGTGTGAAAGAGGGAGTTGTACCTGGCAATCCTTCTGGGTCCCTTCCAACTCAGGATATTCTCCTTCTATGAAAGGCTGCTGTTTATTGACAGGGAAATGTGTGTTTGCTGAAGGAAGGAACCTTCAAAGAATTAACAGTAAGACAGAAATCCACACAGCAAACAAGAGAGATAGAAAGTAGACTTTGAAGTTCTGTTCTAACTGAAAACATTTAACGAAATTAAAATACAAAATCTCAGTTCTTCATTCCTTCCTTCTAATCTCTTTTCTTTAATAAAAGAACAAAAATAATTTCTTCATAAAATGCTCTTTTCTTCTGTTCAGCTGTTCTACAAAATCAGGTTCTTCATCAGAAATGCTGTGTCTGCTTTTCTCTTCTTAATTCAACCAGAACACTGCACATTGGGCACCATTTTCTTTTACTAAAAAATATGGGGTTTCTTTGTGTATTATGTGATTGAAAATATTTTGTTTCTCAGTTTAGGAAAAATACTTTTTTGTAGTTTTGTAGGATCTTGAACAGAAAAGAAATTAAGCCGCCCCACATATTAGCTGTTCTTGTCAGTATTTCATTCAGAACTATAATCATCTGTGAAGCATCCCTGGTTGTAAATACACATAAATGACCAATCAAACAAAACAATGACACTGGAGGTTTTTCAATGGCCTGAATTGCAGCCTGTTTGCTTCCAAAATGTTTGAGCAATCTTCTACTGCTGGGAGAAATTAGCAGAGCAAATTACTCAGATGCAGAACATAATCCTCTCTGCACTGGCCTCATTCAAATTAATTTGAATGGTCCTGATTTGAAGCTGCTGTGAAATCAGCCACAGTCAAAGCAGGTTGTAGGTTTTGATATACAGGAGGTATTTTCCAGGACAGCAATGGCCACTGTGGCCATCTCACCCTGATATAATCACAGAATCATTAAGGCTGCTAAAATCTCCAAGATTATCAAGTCCAACCTTTGACTGAGCACCACTTTGTCAAATTGACCAGAACATGGTGTGTCACATCCAGTGGTTTCCTAAACATCTACAGTGATGGTGACTCCACCACCTCCCTGGGAAGCCCCTTCCAATGCTTGACCACCCTTTGAGTGAAAAAAATTCTTCCTGATGTCCAAACTGAACTTCCCCTGGGGCAGTTTGAGACCATTTCCTCTCATTGTCTGAGAAAAGAGACCAATCCCTACCTGGCCACAACCTCATCAGGGAGCTGTAGTGAGCACAGAGGCTTCCCCTGAGCCTCCTTTTCTCCAGGCTGAGCCCTTCCAGCTCCCTCAACCACCTAAAGTGCAGCTTTCAGAAAGATCTCTGGGCTCTGGGCTTCATCTCAGCTCAACCAAAGTGTCTGCCAAATGTCAGTCACAGATTCACCAACAGCTCTACAACCCATGCTCCTCCACCATATTGTTAATGATTTGTATTTCCTTTAGAAAACTTCACATTTACCCCACAAAACATGGCATAAAAGCAAATTAAAGGAATTGCCTAAGTTATATATCTATATCAGAAGACCAATGCAGGTTTAGTTTACAGCTTGATACCAGGCTTAGCTTTGAATGTGGTGTTGCAAACACTCCAGAATTTATTAGTGTGGATTTTAGATTCAGGGGGACAGATGAGTCTTTACATGTAAACTTTGGTTGGCACTACTTACTTCAAATATTATCCATCTATCTCCTCTATTTAATCAACCTTCTTCATCTGAATGTTGAATTGTGTCAATACTCCCTGTAGGATTTTTCCAAATGGAGCAATTTAGGAACTGTCTGACAAGCAGGATATAGGAGTGGAAGCTAGGAGAGGTACCAAGGAAAAAGTCTTCCTTCCACTGAAATCTCGAATTTTTTTATTTTTTTTTTCATTGGGACCATGGTTTCCTTTCTAGACACTCTCAGTTCATCTACTTCTACTGACTCATTGGGTGACTTTGGACTAACCCCTGACCTCTCAAGTGTCTCAGATCACTTATCTACAAAAGACACTGACCTTTTCAATTAAGTATTTATATTGAATTTATGTAGGATTTAGATTAACCTCACAAAGCACCATTCCACAGTTTCTCTCATGCTTTCCTACTTCCTGGCATATTATTTGCATCCATCTTGCCCCAAAACTGTTGCCTCTTCCCTGCATTTTACAGGCAGCTGTGTGGTGACTCAGAGCCATCATCTAACACAACAAAATCCTTCACATTTACTTCCAGATGTTGTCTGCGCTGTCCCTTCACTTTACATCCTATAATTGGTAGCATTATCCAGTTCCCAACATGTTTACCCACAATGTGCTGCTGAGAGGTTTTCTCACAGATTGCAACTGGACAATAAAGAAAATCAACCAGACAGGAAGTCAGCTTGCCAGACATCTGTAGGACAGCATTGAGTTTTTGTACTCCTGAGCTGAAATTGTTTGGGTTGACTTTATAAAAAGAACTTCACAGTGAAAAAACCATTCAGCTATTCTCAACATGGAGAATTAGTGCTTTGAATTGGAATAGCTTTGGCTCTGCTCTGCTGAGACCTCATCTGCAGAGCTGCCTCCAGTTCTGGAATCTCCAGCACAGGAAGGACATGGAATTGTTGGGAGTAAGTCCAGAGGAGGCCACCAAGATGATCAGAGGGATGGAGCACATCTCCTACAAGGTAAGGCTGAGAAAATTAAGATTGTTCAGCCTAGAGAAGAGAAGGCTTTGGTGTGATCAAATTTTGGCCTTCCAGTACCTGAAAAGAGCCTACAAGAAAGAGGGAGGGGGAGTTTTTACAAGGGCCTAGAGTGATAGAAGTAGGGGTAATGGCTTCAAACTTACAGAAAGTAGCCTTAGATTAAATATTACAAAGAAACTCATTACTGTGAGGATGATGAGGCTCTGGCACAGGTTGCACAGAAAAGCTGTGGCTGACCCATCCCTAGAAGTGTCCAAGGCCAGGTTGGATGGGGTCCTGAGCAGCCTGGGATAGTGGAAGTTGTCCTTGCCCATGGCAGAAGGGTTGGAACTTGATGGCCTTGAAGGTCCCTTCCAACGCAATCCATTCTGGGATTCTATGATGGCCATATCCAACTGCCTCATCCAGATGATCTTTGGCCATCATAACTGCATCAGAAACTCTCTGAGGGATGACTCCATCGCCCAAGTCAAAGCAAGTGCCAGTTTTTGAGACCATTTACTTCTGCTGGTTCATTTACTTCATTTAGAAGTTTATATACCACCATATGTCTTACAGTGTATTGAACAATTTGCCATGTATCTTGTTCACACACCACAAATACACCAAAGCCATTAGGCCTGCCACGACCCAAATTAATATTCCTCCAAATATATTTACATTTTGTGTTATCTGAAAACATGATCAACTTTCAGATTAAGAGTCATGACTAAAACTGGACTTGGATGAGGATGTCCAAGCATCCTATTCCTTGTCTTTCTTTCCTTGGCCTATTAACACTCTTAGTATCTGGGTTGCATACAGCTACATGCCTTCTGCAGGCACCAGGATGAGACAGATGTAACAGGAGATGATCTTTAAGGTCCTTTCCAACCCAAAGCATTCTGTGATTCTATTAAACTAGAGGTTCTGTATGTGAGCTGAAGTCCTTTTGTAGTCAATGCAGAGGGATAGCTCTCTCTAGAGTGCCCATCATCTCATCCTGAGGTAGGTATCTGACCTACTTCAGATGAATTTCCACCTAGACACATTTTTACCTTCACCAAGTCTAAGGCAGTGATCTCACTGAAGAGCTGTACACTGAAAATACCTGAAAAGAGGCAGGAGACATCTCTAAACCTACCCCAAAAGTAACCCCAAGCTCGGAGGGCTCACAAGGCTGTACAAGAGGATAAAAACTGAGCAGCACTGGCAGCACTCTTTTCCTGGGCATCAACACCACGCCTGGGAGGCTGTCAGAAAACAGCACATTCCCATCCCTACAGCCACATTTCCCAGTCCAACCTACCAGCATAGAAGATGGATTGACAATGACATGGCTGATAGAGACTGATGAAAGTGCAAATGCATTTTTGACGTAGTTTGCTCCAGGCACCTACAGAGCCTTTCTTTCTGTTCATGTCACACCTGCAGAGAGTCTCTGTGCCAGCCCAGTGGGCAGCAATGACACCACACTGCTTCCTGTCTCATTTTTTGGGTTGTTCTGGGGTTTTGCCCAAACATATTTTTCAGAGCAGGTCTCCTTTCACACAACAAAACTAGGCCTCAACCATAGGGTCGTTCACATCAATTGTTCATCTTCATTGCCTGGATATTTGCTTCCATCCTCCCCTTTGTCCTACTCAATGATAAGTTTTCAAAGTACATTCAAGGGCCAAATTCCAATGTTTGAGTTTTGCAAGTATGTCTATTGCAGATGCTGCTTATTAAGTATTTACCAAGTCATTACCCCTTAGGATGTATCTTCTTGCTTACACTGGAACAGCTAGGGAATAGAAGGGATCTCTCAGAATTTGGTTAATTAATCCAACTGCAAACAGTAATTAGATTTTATCGTAATCAACTAATTAATTCTTCCAACTCAGTAGTCAATGTAATGAGCAAAGGAAACACAACCAGCTTTTGCAAGACATGAACCTCAGCTTAGAAAAGAAAGGAGCAAAGGCCACCTAAACAAATTAAAGGAGAGTGTATGTATCAAGTTACTCAGAGGGGAGGTGATTCTGGGATACATGACACAGCTAATCTGGCATTTTTCCTTTTCAGAATTGCTTTGGATCTGATTCCTAACCAACCTCAAATGTCTTCCAGACTTTCAGAGTTATTTGCTGAGCCTGTGTTGTCACTTCTTCCTCAATACCTCCTGATAATTATCTTGGAAACTATTTTATTTCTTTTAATTCTCAAAATAATTATATAAAACCAGCTCTGAAAAGGAGGGTGTTATATTCTGAACATGTCAACGCCTCCTCCTTGCATAAGGGCTTTATTGGGATGTCAGCAGGAGTTCAGTGGTGCATTTACTAGCACTTTATCATGCAGACAACACTGTCTTGCTGGTCAGGTCCAGTGCTGGTGGCAGAAAATAATGCCATCAGCACCGTTCTTCATAAGGGTTCACTGGGACCAGGCTTGTTTGGGAGCTTAAACTTGCTTCATTAGGGCCAGTTCAGGCATTTTGAAGTGTGAACACTTCAAAAAAATAAATGTGTTTAATCATGTCAGCATGGGAGGTCACTTGCACTAAGCAAAAGAATGACAGCAGCTGTGGGTGTAGTTAGCATTTGTATGTTGATTCATTTACCCAGAACTACAATCCACAGTGGTCATGGCACCTATACAAATGTACTTCTGTTGGCACTGTGCAGGTAAAGCAAGTTCACCCTCTCTGCAGATGCAATATTTGGGAAGTATCAATATTGGATTTCTAAGTGTACAAGATAAGGAAAATTACTGAGTTACTGAAAACAGACTAGCAAGGCTTTTAATGCTGTCTCTCATAAAATCTTTCTGGACAAAGGGATAAAGTATGGACTTCATGAATGGACACTGAGGTAGACTGAAAAGAAAGTGAAAATGTACAACACAAAGGTTGTGATCAGTGTCATGGAATCCAGCTGGAAGCCACTTCACAAGATTGTCCACCAAGGATCAATACTTGGGATAATACACTTTCCCAACCCTGTAAATGGCATGGATGGTGGGGCAAGATGGATCCACAGCAGGTTTGCAGATGATACAGAACAGGAGGAATGGTTGTTACCACAGATGGGTGTGCTGCCATTGAAGGGGGCCTTCACAATCTGTGGAAATGGATCAACAGAAACCAAAGGAATATTTTGCACACGGGAAGATTTACCCCAGTACAGGCTGGGTGCCAATGTCTGGAAAGCTCTGTCTAGAATGACCTGGGGATTCTGGTAAACAACAACCATCCTGACAGCAATGTACTCCTGTGGGAAACATAGATGGTCAACAATATTCTGGGCAATGCTGGGAAGAACACCGCCAGCAGTTCAAGGGAAGAGATTTCACCCTTCTAAAGATCTGCCAACCTAAGGAAAAGCAAAGGGAATAAGTTAATAGGAACACAAGCCACTGCCCTTCCCATAAGCATTATCCAGTGTGCCACACATCCCCCAGTTCATGCCATATGCTCTGTAACTCCCACAGCCCAGGCCAAGACTGTGGGATCCAGGGAGCATTGCTGATGCAGCTGCCATCAAAATTATTTAAAGGTAAGCCAATCCCAAAGGTTTCTGAAGAAGAGCAATCTTCTAAGCCAATATCATCAAATGAAAAGATGTTTCTCCTGCCCAACTCTAAGAAGTGAGGGAAATATTTGGAAGCTGTTTGAGTCAAAACATTTCATTCTGCACTCACTGCACATAAGGCTCATGCATTCAGTCATTAACAGTGTTCAGCTAATGAGAAATAACTTGTTAAGCTGAGGTGACTCGATTCCATGCAGATACCCCACAAATTGCCCAGCCACCTCCACAGTAATAGGGTTCTACCGTGGGTAGTGCCACAACTATTGTGAAAGAACATTTTGTCTTTGTCAGACGGAAATTCTATTTAAACATTTCCACCCAGCACTCATTTCCCCACTGCATCCTTGCATGTCCTTTAATTAATTCAGTGAATTTCTGAGCAGCACCAAACCCTGCCCACTTGCCTCTCCCGTTCAGCAAGTTCTTGTCTCCTGAGATCTGTCCCAGCCTCCTGGTCATCTCTTGGCATCTGTGGGGTCTGCATTCCCACAGGTCTTCAATGCTGTGCTGAGATTTGCAAACCTGTTCCACTGTGTGTGCAACTGCTGCTTGTCAAGAGTTGATTCAGGAGGAGTCCAAAGGAAAGAACAGGCTCTTCTTGCTCCTGGCAGCCCATCTGACATCCTATTTTCAAGAAACATAAACTCAGACATATAAAACTGACATCATCCATCACAATGCATTTTAAAAAGTCCTTCCTGCTATCTCTGTCTCTCCAAGAATCATCTCAAATCTTCCTGCCTCTGAGATCTCTGATACATTTTTGCTGAAGGAATTTGTGGTGTTACCACCTTCCGAGCCATCACCATGTGAAAAATCCAGGGGATCATTACCTGCTGGTGAAGCCAGCAGACAGTGGCCTGTGCCCTGACCTCATAGGGTCACATGCAGAGATGACACCCAGCTAAACTCACTTCCTCAATTCCTGAGAAGCTACTGCATCTCAGCTGAAGCTACTTCTGAGCTGAGCTTGTGACCATCAGGCCACAAGACACATCCAGCCACGCCAGGTTTATCATCTCACTGCACTTTTGTGGGCACTTCAGTCACACGTCAAGCTGAGCTTAGTGACCAAAATCCAGACACCTGCATCCTTCTGCATCCTCCCACCCTGAAAGTGTGACAGTCCCTGGCAGCAGGTGGCTGCCTCTCACATCTCTGCAGCAAGATTTATCTCCCCTTGTCTCTCAGAGTCTTTAATCACCTGGCAGCTGTGTAGGTGGCTAAAAGGACAGGAGCACAAAAGCAATGAAGAAATAGCTTCCTATAACTCTTAACTACTTTACATTTTGAGAATGAGATGAGAGAATGGCTCAGCTTTGCTTTCCCTCGGAGAAAGGGCTGTAAGTCAGCTGTGGTGCTGTGCAGGAGAAAATAAAATTGTTACCTCAGACAGCAGCACTGCTGTGAATATTTGGTAACTAATGGCACTATTCAGGAGGCACTGTGTGAGTCTGGGCAGGGCAGAGAGGAGGCAGAGGACATTATAAGGGATATCTAATCATGCATGATGTTTGTAGATGAAGAACATTTAGATAGACACAGTGGTGATGGATGAATTATAAAAGAAGAGAGAGAGGGAGAAAGAGTGATGTGCATTATAAAACAGCAAATAAAAAATCTTTTAATGGTGAAAATTTGGCACTAAGGAGCCATACGAAGGTAGAAAGGGAGTCAGGAAGAAGAGGATCACTTGTAGCTCCCTCTGTCTGTCTAGGCATTGGTAGTGATAATTTCACACTTAATTATCAAAAATTGGGGCTGGCAGGACATCAAGAACTCATGTGCCAGCCTAGTTTCCGGTCCCTAGATTGTTCCTCCCAGATGTTCACCCATCACATTTATAAAGCCTTGTGGGACAGAGTCCACATTTAATTTAAGCAATTAGCTCCAGCATTTTTTAACTTTCAGTGTCAGAACTTTCTTTGCCAGTGTCTAATCCAAAACTCCTCTTTTTCATTAACACTACTTCATGATGTGCTCATGGAACATGAAATAAACATGAAAGCAGGTCATGAGAGCAGGAGAACAACACTTCCCTCCCTTCATTCAACTTTTGGTCTGCATCATGGGATCACAGAATGGTCTGGGTTGGAAAGAGCCTTCAACATTTCGTTCCAAACACATGCCATGGACAAGGACACCTTCCACTATCCCAGGCTGCTCCAAGCCCCATCCAGCCTGGCCTTGAACACTTCCAGGGATGGGGTATCCACAGCTTTTCTGGGCAACCTGTGCTGTAGCTTGCCCAGGCCCAGATCATGNAGAAAATGTAAACCAATGACAACGGGGGAAACAAAGAACTTTCCAGAAACATTTGCGTAACAGCTCCTAGAGGATGATGGGAGTGAGCTTTCTGCTCACCCTAACCCATGGTTTGTTTGCTGTTACTGAGACGTTGCTTACAGGGTTGCAAAGAAAAGCTGCTGGCTTGCTCAACCCTAACCTCATGCCAGGACCTCACCACCCTCACATTAAAAAATATTTTTTCCTGCTATCTAATCTAAACCTGTCCTACTTCATCTTAAGGCCGTTTGCCCTTGTCCTGTCCCTCCATACCATTGGGAAAAGACCCTCTCCAGCCTTCATGGGAGCCCCCTTTTGGTGTTGGAATGCTGCTACAATGTCTCCTGTAGTGTTAGAGTGTTTTTCCTATGCTGGATCATACCTCTTCTATCAGTTTTTCATTTTAAATCATGGAAATGAATCCTCTTGCTTAACGTCATAGCAAATGACCCCATCCTTCAATTAACTTTTATTATTCCTGAGAATTTTCTGAGGACCAAGTGTCACTCAATAAAGCCTTTGCCATTTTTACTCACCGGGTGTTCTACTCAATTTTAGGCTTTTTTGTGACTCAGTTTCTGTCCACCAAATGATTATTCATGTCCTACCACTGCTTTCCCTGGGAAAATGTCCCTCTCCAGCCCTCCTGTAAGGTCCCCTCTGGGTAGTGGAAGGTGCTCTGAGGACTTCCTGGAGCCTTCTCTTCTCCAAGCTGAACAATCCCAGCTCTCAGACTGTCTCCACAGCAAAGTGTGCAAACTCTCTGAGCATTTTAAGTTCTTGTAAGACAACACCATAAGCTTTATGCCAGCTTCCTCCACAGTTCTCTGTACATAAAAATGGATCCTTCCTCCCTGTAAATTCTCAGAGTTTATAAATAATATAATTTATGGTTTATAATGTGTCATGGGACAAAGGTTTATGGCTTTGCCATATGTATGTGGGACACCTGAGACAGTGAGGGGTTAAATTCAGTAGAGGCAGATCTAGACAGCAAACAGTTGATACCAAAAAAAATTCACTTCTAGAGTTCATTTCTAGCTCTGCACCAAAGCACATTTGTCAGTTTGTGGTTTTGGTCCCAATTCCCCTCCCTCTTGGATTTCTTCTTCATTTTAGTATTTTAGTCTTTCCTTGATAAATCAGGAGACTTTCCCATTGCCTTGCACTCAGCCCTTATCAAGAAGCTTTGTAAATAACAGTAATGACCAGGCAAAAGATGCAATTCAGTTAACAGTGTAATGACTACAGGGATTAGCACTGCTCTGTATTTTTATGGGTGTAATATGTCGTTTTCATTCTGTTGCCATAATGAAAATAACAAATTAACAGAAGCATTATGCAAATTATACATTAAAAATGTCATGTTTATTAGTCCATCTTGGCAAAAGAGAAGCTGCAGCAATAGCAGTGTTAGCTGCTTAATAACCACGTTCTAAAACAGAGAAGAAACTCAGTTCAGCTCAGTGTGGCTTGGCCTTGAGGTTGTTCTCGGTGACTTCAGTGCCAGTGTTTGTGTGCTCTGAGCAAAGCACATGCTTAAATACATTTCTGGAGAACAAGATTGTAGTAGCAGTTTCAGTTCAAGGATATTTATCTCAATTACCTATTTTTGGAACAAATTCCCCACAAAACATCTTAATCTTTGCACCTGCAAAATACTTGTGCAACAGCATTTACTGTCAGTTCCTTAAAATCTTGCTCTTACTTCAGAAACTGCTACAAATATTTATCCAAGCATTAACTTCATTACATTTTCTGCAGGAGACAGTTCTGCCTTGTTCTCTTTGACATTAAGGGACGTGGGGAATTTCTTTTCCAGCATAACCTAAACTTAATTTTGCTTCTAACCTTGAGGCAGTTTATTGAAAATCCAGAGGTGACTGTTTTCTTACAGCATAAGTGATTAACACTTAGTGGTAAAAATTTCTCTATCCTTGTGTAAAGAACTTATTACTCACAGGAGAAACAAAGATTAACAATAATCAGAAGATTCAAACATTGCTTTTTTTAATAAATACTAGCTCAGTAATGAAATACAATTATGAGATTTCTGTAATGTACCATATTATTGACATTCATCAGAATCTAAAGACACAAGGAAATTTATTTTCTGTATAAGATTCAGATTGAAGAAAAAAAGAAAAGATAGCTCTGGGAGCTGTATATTTTTTGCAAGAGAAAGAGTCTCTTCAGTTTGGATTTACAATTAATGAGCAGAGAGATGCTGAGAAACCACAGACGAAAAGTGATTAAAAGGGACAGTGGCTCACCCCAGATGGGAGCAGTGGTGAAGTATCTGTATTTCAAGGCTTTCACATCCCTTCCTCACAGCCTGAATGATGTCACCTTCCTGCACTCATGGCTGTGTAAATTCCCTCTCCTGGAGTCTCCATTTAGCATCAGTGGGGACCCACAAATTGTCTGTGCACACCCAAGGAGAGCAGATGCTCCAAGCTCAAAGACTAATTTAAAAAGAAAGGGGGGAAAGGGAAACAGCCATCAGACAAGTTCAAGCATAAGCCAACCTAATCACAACTTGAAAGAGTTTATTTCACTGTTACTGTATTGGAATAAACATGTCAAGTCATTTTCACAGGAGTCTAAAATCCAATAACAATAAATGTGAAGCTCATAGAAACTTGAGAATTCCATTTTGTGCAAATTATGACATCTTCAGAAGAGATTTGTTTTACTGAAATGAAACAAAGCCAATTTTTGACATTTCTCACAAAACTTAATTGCCTGAAACATTCCTTAATTGTTTCAGCTCAATCAAGGCATTTCATTTTGTTTTGATGCATTGGAATATTTCTAGCTCATTTCACTACAAGAATCCAACATATATATATAAAGAGAGAAAAGCTGTCTTTTAAAATTAGAATTTGGTTATGTTTCTTAAATTAAAAATGTAAAAAGAAATGAACATCCATTGCCTATTCTAAAGAGGCACTTGGCACTCTAACTGCACTGGTAATTAGGAGTTAGTCTGGTTATCTTTGACAATCTGATCTCTCAGTGACCAGTTGTCCCCAGCTTCCTTAGTGGTAATTGCAGAACTGAGCAATATTTACTTATCAGAAATCTGTGAGAAGTTTATCTGGATGTTTGATTCCAGTTCATGTAAAGCAGTCAGGAGGCCACATTTAGGTCAGGAACCCATGTCCCAGGTAGGTCTCAGGCTGCTCAGGAAATAATTCCATGTAATCAGATTCTGCCAAAGCCATCAAGTTACAAAAGGGAGTCACACATGACTGCGTAAGAAAAAAAACAGCAACAGCAGTGCTCAAGCTTTTCTAAAATCAGAAACTGAGCTGCTGAATTATTTCTAGGATGATCAATTTTTCATACTTTGAGAACAAAATATTGTCAAAATTGTCAGTTTTCAAAAAAAAAACAATGTTTTACAGCACAAGTGTATTCCATATGTGAATTTTAAAGATTTTTTCCTAGGGTGGGATTCAGCTCCAGATTTCATGGGCCAATAAAATGGGGTGACAAGTTTACCAAAACTTCTTACTACTTAGTGTAAGATTTATGAGCATTAGAATAATGGGTGAGAGGGGGGAAAAAGAAGATACTACATTTCTGCTCTGTCAATAGTGATCAGTGGTTTAGGAAACCTGACATGCAGGGGAAGAAAACAGGAACTGACTTTTTTGTCAAAGGAGAAATAAAAAAGGCAGAATATATCACTTTGCATTCTGAGGTGAGGAACAAGGATTTGGACTGAAATAAGGGAATTTAGGCTTGGAAAAAAACTGTATTTAGTGGGGAAAAAAAAAATAAAGAAAAAAATTTTAACAAACAAAAAATTGGCCTCCCCTCCAAAAAAGCCACCTTTCTAAAAGGAGCATAAAGGAAGTCTGGGATAGACAGCACAGAAATGGGCCATTCTCTCTACGTGTCCGAAAGCATTTAATGTTCTCTAAAATTAAAGTCCAGACACCCATCACAGAATAACATAGAACTGTTGATACTGTGCATTTTCTCAGTCCCTTCCAGCTCTGTTTTCTCCCATGGCCTGGAAGACACAGAAGGGGAAAGACATGAATTCAGATAAAGCAAATTTTACAGAGGCTAGCCTTGATTAAGAAGCAAAGAGGTAAAGGTCATTCCTAGAAGGGTTCCCATCCAGGGAACCATGTTCCATTGGCTATCTCAGTTCCCTGGGTGGCTTATTATGCCCCTGACTTTTTCACACCAGATCCTGGCAGAGATTTGGGAAGAGCCAATAATTTCTGCCCACCATTTCTATCAGTACCTCCCACAAAGCTTCCTTTGGTGCTTCTGATCTCCGTGAAGGAGGGAAGAAAGAAATCCAATCCTGATGAGCCTCAGCTTGCCAACTCTGTTGCTGAACCAATGCATTATTCATGTGTTGTGACAGAGAGCGGTGAGTTTAATGTGCAGAAAAGAGCCTGGAGAGCTGTGGGGTTATTACATGCTCTGCCTGGCTGTGCAGTGATTTGTGCTGGTTGCTGCTGCTGTGCCAATGCTCCTGTGCAAAACACAATCCCACCACGTGAAGACTGTTGGAGCCTCTTGTTTGCACTGCAGATCTGGCCATCCCTTCCTGTTTCTGCCATTTACCAGTTGCCATTGGAAAACCTTAATGAGCTGAAAAAATATTGTCCAGTCTCACCTCAGATCCCACTGGGAAAGCAAGTATGGAGGCACAAAATCACTGAATGAAAGGGACCTTAAAGACCCCCTAGTTCCACCCCCTGCCTTGGGCAGGGACACCTTCCACTGTTCCAGGTTGCCTCAAGCCCTGTCCAACCTGGCCTTGGACACTTCCAGGGATGGGGCAGCCACAGCTTCTCTGCCAATGCTTCACATTGTCCCTCAAGTTGTTAGAATCAAGACAAAAGAGTCCAGAATAGGCTGCAGCATTTTATTTTAGCTGACAGTAAAAATATAGACACAAAGTTGATACCATGATGTAACATCATGGAGAAATTGTGGATATCACAAGATAAAAATACAGGATTGTCAGACTAGAGACACTGAGGAGACTGAAAGACTCTTCTCATTGCCAGTGTTCAGGGAAAAGGGAAAACTATTTTAACAAACCAGGGGGTGATTTGTCAAAACGGTACCAAAACCCTGCAATTAGGCACCAAAAACATGTAAGAGGGATGAAAACTCCTCAAATTGCTGGGGGGAGTTATCATGAGAAGGGTGATCTGCAGCTTTAATCAGTCAAGGCTGGGAAAGATTGACTACTTTGGGTTTTTTTTTAATGCCACTGCACTACAC
The DNA here is from genome assembly GCA_013397295.1 of Polioptila caerulea. Lineage (NCBI taxonomy): Eukaryota > Metazoa > Chordata > Aves > Passeriformes > Certhiidae > Polioptila > Polioptila caerulea. The sequence continues at coordinate 35,363 of VYXF01012160.1, read as the reverse complement.
TTTGTCACATCTGCTGGGGCACAAACCAAATAAAAGCCTATTTATACTATGATTCCCTACATTAACATAAAGATAGTATTTCTTCAGCCAGCATAATTTTGACCCACTGCACAGACTTCCACTAGGACTGTTTGAAGAACATCCCCACAGTTCATAAGTGTTGAGCTCCTGTTTTACAGGATGGTTTCTTGTGCTACATGTGGTGCCACTAAAGTAATTAATTTCCTGTGGAATAAGCATTGTTTAGTCGAACTTGCAGTACTCTGCAATATATTTCTCCCTGCTGTAGTTGTGAAGGCCAATAAGAACTTTGTGCAAATCAGAATAGGTTATGCTGGTGTGCTAAGATTATTTCCCTTTCGTTTAGTTCCAACAGCCCCTAGTGCAAGAAGGAGCATTGCAAATCATCCAAAGTTCAAAATATGATATAATGGCACAAAATGAACCTTTGCATGAAAAACAAGAAGAGATTGATCCCTTTTGTTCAGAAGAAAGAAAGTAAGTTAAAGAAAGAAATAAAGTTAAAGGAGCCATAATGAGATTATAAATTTCTATGAAGGCAAAATACATTGTATAACAGGTGCTTTCAGTTTAGCAGAACACTGAGTAAAAATTTTAAAATGCTTGTACCAGGCACCCAAAGTATCATTTGGTTTCCTCTATGTTGGAAAAGTGTCTATTAAATAAAGCAGAGGTTAATGTTGGCAAGTGCAGAGGGAAATGAAGTTAAGGCTTTAATTGCAAGGGTAGTGAAGCACCAAAATTTATTAAAGTCACAGTAAATTCTCCATTTTTGAGCAGGGGGAAGGAATTTCCTTAAATTTCAAGGTGTTATTCAAATTGTCATGAACTCCAGGAGCACTCCTGGTTTCTCTGCTATGGGAAATCAAATTAGGTAACTTCAGTTGTTCCTTCTGACCATGGGAAGTTGTCACTGGTGCATAGAACAGATTGGTCAGGATCTTTCAGCCTTTGCACTGCTTTGTCTTCCAACCAACCTGCAAAAGGGAGGGAGGAAAAATGCCATGAGACATTTGGATATTGCTGAACTGAGTTTTTGCTTCCTCCAGAGACAGGCAAATAAAAACAAATGAACCTAAGCAGATGGCAGAGAATCACAGAAGGGGTTGGAAAAGATCCCTAAGATTGAGTCCAACCATTTATGCAGCACTGCCAAGCCCACCACTAAACCATGTCCCTAAGCAACACAGCTACATGTTTTTGGGAACACTTCCAGCATGTTACAGCATTATATCTAGAACTGCTAAATCTGAGAAAACAAATGCAGGTACAGAACTGTGTGTTCCCAAAACTGGAAGAAACACCTACTTCATCTCCTACCCATCCAGGATCACTCTCAACAGCACAGCAGTTGATTTACTCAGGGATAGTATATTTATTGCCAAGCATCTTTTATCATGTGCAGAGGTTTCACTCAGCCAAAAAATCCAGATAATCATTTTCAATCACAACAGTGTAATGCCCATTAATTTGTCCAGTATTTGTCAAAATAACATTCATCCTGATGAGCTAATGTATAATATTAGGCTGAACACCATCTTTACGCTGTTGTTGCTGCTATTCAGTGCTCAGTAAACTCAGCTTTTGCTATCAAAGCACATTTGTAAATAAACAACTCTATGCTTATAAGGCTCCCTGAGCACCATATCAAGCATTAAATGAGGTTGTTATTAAGGTGGGCTCCAGTGCTTCTGGTGATGAAGCTGAGAATCTCCAGGCTGCAGGAGGATGAAAGCAGAAAAAAAATTAATAAATATCACTGTGCTTTACCCAACAGTGGTACAGACCAACTGGCTTTGACCAGGGCAACAACAACCAGTGCTTCCCTATGAATAACATTTTTCCTTATAAGAATTTCCTGTATTTCTCTCCATGCCTATTTATTCTCATCCTGGTCACTGGACACCACTGAAAAGAGTCTGACCACATCTTCATGCCCTCACACTGGGTGTTTAAACACATTGATAAGGTGTTGCCCTATCTGTGGGCAAACATGTCTGGCCAGTTCAGAGATCAGAAGAATGAGATGGGGAGTCCTGACATCTGTGGAATGGTTTTGTGTCAGTCAAAATGAAGATTTAGATAATTTCTCCAACGTTTGAATTACATCAGACTCTTCAAGATGGTGCAGCTTCTCTGTCACTCTGAAGGGTAAAGGTGTGGCAAGGCCAAGAGTCCAGCCCTTCACTCAGTGTCTGGGCTGCTACATTTACTCCATTTCTAGGACAGCTGATGAGTTTGGAGAAGCAGCCTCCAAACCAGGAAAAGCCAGAAGAAAATCATCAGATGCTGCTGTTTAACACAGATTTTACTGTCCTTCCAGCTTGGAAATCAGATAATTAATTTTTATCCAGGTCATGACACCTACCCTTGCCCAAGTCCTGGCATTTTTAAGTTGTATTCCTCCAAAAATTCTTCAGCTCCAGTCTTAGATCCTAAAATGGACAATAATGAGCAGCCCTACAAATCCCCCTGGGCCAGGAGCAGGCAGCAAACCCTCCTTTCACCAGCCCAGAACAAAGAACCTACTTTGCAAATCCTATAAAGGCAGATCCCCCAAAACCTTGCAGATGTATCTGGTTAAGATGTTTCTGTTGCTGCATGATAAAATGAGTCTGAAAATCATGGCTTTTTCCTCATGCTCTCAGGACCTAACATTAACTAAGTTCTGTTCTTAACCCAACTGCTTCCTGCTTGACATTTATCTGTAGCTTTGGCTCTAAAAGTCAGTTTGCACCGTCTGTTTTGTTTTCCTGAAGGGAAATCACCATCTGTATTTGCCATTGTTTGATGATTAGCTACAAGCACCACACTCTGCTTTTTCAGGTGTTTGCTCTGGAGAAAGATTCACCTGTTTCAGTGGTTTGATTTAATAAAAGTTCAAATTCCAATTAATCCAAAACTTTCTGTTTTCAAGAGCCTGTTTTCTCCCAGGGGTGATGGATTCCACCCGTGGGGTACCACTATCAGAAGTGACTGTGAAAATCACGTTGAGGTCCATCGAGTTGGCAAAAGTCAAAGCCCAGACCACAAATCCCTGTTTGCAAAAGATGTCATCCATTATCCTTGCCTCATATTTGTTAACTGCTCTTGGCACTACAAAACATCAAAAATATATATGGAAAGACACAACAGCAGAATTGCATGCTGAGAAAAAAAATATTTCAAAACTGTATTTCACTGTAATACTGATGTGACTGATTATAGTGTCTCTGCAGAAGAGGGAAGTAAGATATGCCTGATGAAAGAAGACCTTGCTCAAGAGAAATGCCTTGGAAAATTAATTTTTAAAAAATTAAAAGAACCAAAGTAATAAGGACCCTGATCTTCTCTTCCTCTCCTGGCAGAAAACCTCAACCTATTAAAGAATTATTTTTGGTTGAAGCTATTAAAATGTGATGTAACAATCTTTTTCCACAGAAGCTATGAAGTTTGCTGGCCAACTTCTCCCTTGAGATAGCCAGAATTCTGTATTGGTGGAATAAGGAAAGATATCAGAGAATTGAAAACCAACTTTGTTAAATGTACAAAAGAAAGTCTAGTGAGGTTATAACAACACATTTTGCAGGTTCTGCACTTACCAGCCATGGCCCAAAGATTGACGGAACATTTTCAGCTCAGAATATGGACAACAGGACTTCTCAAATGCAAGAACAGGTTACAGGAGCACATAGTGACAGGACAAGGGCAAACGGCTTCAAAATGGAAGAAAATAGGTTTAGGTTGCTTTTTAGAAAAAAAATAATCACTGGGAGGGTAAGGAGGCCCTGGAACTGATTGTCCAGAGAAGCTGTGGCTGCCCCATCCCTGGAAGTGTCCAAGGCCAGGCTGGATGGGGCCTGGAGCAAGCTGGGGTAGTGGAAGGTGACCCTGTCCATGGCAACAGGGTGGAACTCAAGGATCTTTGAGGTCCCTTCCCACTCAAACCATTCCATGTTCCTGTGAAAAGCTGACTCCACCCTGATGGGAAGATTAGGAAAGAATTTGAGTCCTTCTCCATATCACTGGTGAGAACAACGGGGATTTTTTTGTCTGTGCAGGTATTGTTACTTCTCTCCTCGCATTGTTTGCTTCTCCTTCTTTCCAAGGTCACCACACCGACATGCTGAGTCCGATATCAGCCAGGACAGGTCCAGACCCAGCGATGAAGAGGGACTGCCCTGGGAAAGCAGCGCAACCCAGGGTCACCTACAACACACGTGGGCATTATCCATAAAGCTGGAGCAGAACAGGGTTTAGACAGGAGCCTCCTGTGTCCAGTTCCACAGAGCATCCCTCCCTGGAGGAGACAGGGACAGAAAGCCCAGGAGCACCGCTGTGCAGGAGGTTTTATACTGCAACAGAATCGGGGGTGGATACAAATGAGCAACCAATGAGGGATTAACAGGGGTGGAGTGACGGCAATGTCAATAATGTGCCAAAACCAACCGGGGAAGGTGGGAGGAGAGGGGAGGTCACAAGCCCCAGTGGGGCATCGAGGTTTGGGTGACACCCCAACACGCCCAGGGGGTTGGACACACAGATCATTGGACCAGGGATGAATTGACAGGGAAGGTGCTGGAATAAGGGGCAGGGTGACAATGATAGGCAGGGAAGGTACTGGAATAAGAGGTGGGGAAATACCAAATAGGGTAATAACTGGGGTTGGCATTCTGGGGACTGACATTGAACATTCTGTCACAAAGGGAGGGTACAACTTAGGGATACACCAACTTAGGGAAAACACGGGAGAACATGGGGAGAAACCATTAACAACTGAAAATATGAATTACCAACAAAGCACACACCGCAACACCAAACCAGCCCAGTACATTCATTACTCAGGTGAATAGAAATGCACTATCCTGATGTTCAGGCAGCAGCAGACAGCTGTGTGCCAACACCCAGCAGTGCAGAGTCCACAGCACCCTTTAAACACAACACCCACCTTTAGGAATCTTTATTCTGCATTTGCTGCTTGGTTCCTCCCTTGCTGGTGTGCTGCAGGCAGGTAGCACATGCTGACCTGGTAAACCTGGGGCTGTAGCAGCCTGAAAATTACCTCTGCACTGTGTTAATAAGGTGGAAGCATCCTGAATGTGCTACGTATGATCTCCTGTGAGCACTGCCTGTGCCTTCACTTTCACCACTGCACTCCAGCCCTTTGTGCCTTTTGAGGCACTTTGGGGTGGGAGATGCCTGCCCGGCACTGACAGCTGCGGCAGAAAACCTCCTGGTGATGCAAAACCTTCTGCAGAAGCACCTGGAGGCCACGAGACATCCTCAAAAGCATCTGAAAAGGCATGAGAGAACTGTGTGTGGAGCCTGAAATATTAATTTGCAGTGAACCAGGCAGTCTTCATGGAAAAATGGGATCATGCTGACCATATTTATATTAATAGAGAAAATATGGTTTGATTTTACCTTGCATTTATTTGCAAGGTTTGATTTTACCTTGCATTTATTTAGGTTGGAAGGGTCCCCTACAAACTGAAAGGACATGAGACAAAGTGATCAGAGGCATGAGGGATAACCAGAGGCATCAGGAGTCCACAGCTTGATAACAAAAGACCCCACGGTGGGTTTGTCAAAACTGCCACTATTATAACACTTCTCTGTGCTCAGAAAGTCAGAACACAGCAAAACCCAAATGAAACTAATTAAATAAAACATGTGGGTAAGCACATAAAGGAAATTTAAAAAAAAAAAAAAAAAAAAAAAAAAGAAAATAAAAAAAAAAAAACAAAAAAAAAAAAAACAGGAAATTACATGATGTTTTATTTCATCTAATTTTTTTTAATATCCAAATCTTGTCTGCCTAGAGAAGAACATGTCATCCCCATGGTTTATATTTTTCTAAGAGAAGTTATTAATCTGTTTAAACTGCTCCAGACTGTAATTATCACCCTTTTCTGTGAAACCAAAGCTTGAAAATGTTTGATCTTTGGTATTATTTACTGAAGCTGTCCCTGACTCAACAACAACCTCATAATAAAAGCTGTAATCAATATCTTATTACGGATTTTTTGAGGTAAATTAGCTTTTATTCCACAGACACCTATACATTTTCTCATTTTAGTAAGCCTTTTCTCTCTGGCTATCTACTCCCTTTTCATTTAATCTCAAGTCAAAAACCAGATCTCGTGATTTATTTTGAAAGGAACCAAAACAAATTGAATTTTCAGATTAAGAGAAATGTCTACAGTGGAAGCAACAGGGACTCAGGGAACACAAATGCTCTTATCTGGCTGTGATTTGAGAGATCTGAGACTTCAATTCAAGCTGTAGCCACCTCTGCTCTTCCAGCCATGGCTGTCCCGTGCCTTTTACTGAAATTAAATGGGTCATCTTTGTTACAGCTCAACTGTAATTCAGGAAAGAGGAGCAGCTGCAAGAAATGAACTGTGGAGTGATACTGAACTTTTGTCCATGCTGATTTGTGTAAACAATATTCCAGACAGGGAGAACTTGCAGTTCCTGTGAAAAACTCTAATAAACTCTGAAAAATTCAACATCCAGAGCAAACTTACTATCAACTTGGTCTTCTTGAGTCATTATTTTCAACAAGTGTTTAAAAAAAATAAATAATCCTTTTTTACTTACTTATTTTGTTGAAGCAGTAAGGAAAGAGCTGCAATGTGCAACACCTAAATGAATGACCCATATTTAGGACTGAACCTGTAGCAAAATCAATTAATTTTTATTATTTTGGTTGCTGGGCAATAATTTTACAGGAAGGATACTTCAAATTTTTTCAAAATCTTTATCAAAACTTTCATTAAATAAAAAAAGTGCAGTTTGAAACAGTCAACAAATTATGTTCATAATATTATGTAATGTGTTGAAATAATAGAAATTAAATGGGGAAGCTTCCAGCAGCAATGCAAGACTGAATTGAAATGTGATGGATGGGTTCAGAAATATGAAACTCATTGGGATAAAAGAGGTAAAAGGATGAAATAACCACAAGAAACTGTTCAGAACCACGAATGAGCTTGATGGAAAAAGAAAATGGGAAAAGTAGTTCTGAAATTGCAGAGCAGGAGGCAGCTTTATTGTCATCTTCCTGCTGCCTCAAGATGTCCAAGTTCACATGGTCTGTCAGAGCTCCAGGGCTTCTTTAGGGTCCCTGTATTTGGCCAGGAAAATCAAAAACAAAGAAATAAATGTCCTTATTTTGTACTCCATGTTTTTTTTTCCCTGGGCAGGACTGAGCCAGACCTGCTTGCCTGTTTCTGACTCCCTGCCCCAACGAAGCCAATTCACCCAGCACAGCCCTCATGGGTGATACGGCACAAGCTCATCTTCATCCTGCACCAAAATTTCCTTCTTCTCCAGAGGCTTTTCCAAGGTTTCCCACATCACCAGCTGAGCAGACAGATAAATTCAGCACCCCACTTTCACTTCTCATTCCACTGCCAAGGTGAAGCAGTCAGGGGCTGAACCCTTCCCTGCTATACCCTTTACAAACTCACAACTCAATCGTTTACTGCTGTAAGAGTTTTACATTCTATATAATACTTTCATAAATCTTCTTTTTTTACAGGGGTAGATGGTATTTATGGTGTGTTTAGGAGCTGTGGGGGAAAAGGGACAGAAGATTAGTGCTAACCTTCCCATCCTGCAGTGTCCAGGACATTTTCAGTGTGTGGAAATCCTCAGCTCTTTGGAGAAAGGCGCTCTGAAGGATCTCGGTAGCGCAGCCAACATTTGCTTAAGATCCCGTTAATATTTAAACAACAAATCTGTCAACAGATTAATTGGCACTGCCACTTTCCAGCAGTTTTATGGGCACTTCAAACCACCAGCAGTCTATTGCTAAAAAGAAGCATGTAGCATTTAAATATGCATGCATACGAGATAATACGGATATTAAGCACCCTGAAGAAAAAGCAGAATTGTAATCATGCTGTTCTTGTACTGAATTCCCAATGCCTCCTGCTCTCTCTAGAGAAGCGTTGACAGAAAGAGGTCACCAAAAATATTTAGGAATTACTTGGGCACTTTTTCCCATGGCAGAGAAGACATTGATATTAAGGACCAAACATAAACTGGAACTAACAAGGAGGGAGAGAAGATTTTAGACAAAGTAAGAAGCCATTTTGTGGAATCATAGAATCATTAAGGTTGGAAAAGGCCTCTGAGATCATCGAGTCCAGCTGTGAACTCAGCACCAGCTCTCTCTGGAGGCTCTCCTATCCCTTTCCCAGCTGCTGTAGAGAGAACCTGGACAGTTTAGATTTCAACTGATGCTTAAAAGCTGAAGTTTGGTGAAGGGAACTTTACTCTGATAGAGAGCACCACTCAAGCATCATTTACTTAAATTCAATGGCTTTCCCACCTCTATGTTGACAGGCACATCACAGTTAATTACAGGAATAATTCAGTGAAGTGTGCATAGATTAATGTGTATGCTTGCTCAGATCCATGCCAATAGATCTGGGAAAAAATTTGCAAGAGTGACAGACACTACAGTGCATAATTCCCCTGCTCCACTCATTAGCCAAGCATGTACCAGTTTCAGGAGCAGTGACCCAACCTTATTTGCTCTGCAGAGAGATAAAATCCACAAACGAGTGGGAAAGAGAGGAAAATGGGCACAGAGATAGAAACCGCAGCCCCTAATTGATCCTTCACAAAATGTATTTACTTTGTTTTTGTTCCCTGGTGAATTCATTAGCTCTCACTTAGCACCATTCTTTGGTCAAATGCTCAGGGAGGAAATAAATTGAAGCAATTTATTCTAGGACTCATAAAATACTGGTTTATTTCCACCTTTTGACTATGCAAGCCATGAAAGCAGTTACTCTGTCGAAGTGAAATGGTTCTCCTGGCTTCCAGAGGGTTTTTGGAAGAAACTCATACCAATGTGTGTCAGTGTGTGTGGGCACACTCATGGCAAATTTCATAACAATATCATGGTGTCACTACCCACAGCTTAGGAACAAAATACCCTCAAGACACTTAAAGTGTTCTGCCAGCCCTCCAAGCTTTTTTCTGGAGCCCTTCTCACTGCACTGCAGATTAGACGGGTGTCCTGGTTTAGGGCAGATTTGGGGAGAAACCTCTGGATGGAGTCCCTCTAGAAAGCAAATCCGAACCACCCCTCCTCCCAGCTGGTTCGGGACAGGGAAAAAAAAAATTCCTTGGAGAAAAGTGGAAAAAAATTGTTTATTTAA
>VYXF01012160.1:0-25982 GCA_013397295.1 Polioptila caerulea | reverse complement strand
CTCTCAGATCCAGTTTTAAAGGTACAAAACTTATTTCTGAGCTAAACAGACAAATGGGGACACAATTCAGCATCAACCCAGGACAATGGGTTACTCAAACCCTCTTGTGCTCCATCAGATTTCCTCCCTCAGCCAGAGGGTGAGTGAATGAGACAGAGCTACATTGCATGTTTAGAAAGACTCACAGTTCTTAATTTTGCTTTTAATTTTAGGCAATCAAGTAATGCTTGTGTTCCTTCAGCAGCTGTTCTGTGCCTCTTTGGTGAAGCAGGTACCTGTCCATTTGGGATCTAAGACCATATTTCTGAAATATCTAAATGAAAAGTATTTTGAGATTTACCACTGGGAAGATTTTTTAAAGTTTACCTACTTACCCTACCAAGCCATCACCCCTTGTTTAATGTGTGTTTTCTGGCTGCATTTCAGGTCTGTTTCTTCATTGTGTATTTCTGTAATCAACATTTCACTTCAAACTTAACACAATTATTTGGCTTTACACCTGGTGTTTAAACTAAAAACTCAATTAAAAAAAAATACACATTTTGAGATATTTGCTGCTTACTTTTATTTCCCTTGCTGGGCTGTTATTGAACACACACTCCTTTCTCCTGTAGTGCAATGTTCCACATGCCAGTAGCTTCAGTTGAGTTTGAACATCAGAAATGGGTAATTTCTGAACTTCCAAGAGTCTTTGATCCTCCAGAAGCTCATTAAATTTGCTCCTGAATACAACACCCTATTTCTGCAATCACTTTGCCAATTAATGCTAATGTCACTTATTAGTAAATGTGTGAAAGGCCGTGACCTGGTTATTTAGAATAAGAGGCTATTCCTGGTTTTAACAAAGGAGCTACATCAATAGAGCTTTGATAAGGATCTGGTCTATGGCTGCAAATAAACTGGCTCTGCATTGATGCCCTGAGAGGCTGCCTAGAACAGAGGCTAGACAATGTTAAAGGAATAAAGTTGGTATTTATCAAAAAGGCCTTCAAAGGATGCACCTTGGGCAGTACAAGAGCCTGGCTGAGGCTACACCCAAGATGGACTCCAAGTCACAAGTTTTCACACTTTGATAAGTTTTGGTCCATTTCCAGATTGGGGTCAATTGTCCAATTACAGCTCCAGGTTATGAAGTCCCATCCTCCCAGATTGCTCTCCTCACTTTGCAGTTGTTTGCGCTTTTTGGGCCTGAAGCTGTGATGGTGTCCTTGGTTCTGGGGCTGGAAAAGGATTGTTTTGTCTGACTGAACTGAGAGGAGAACTTGCTAACACTTCATGTGAAGTTCAGAGTCACACCCTAATGCAGTACAGAATGGGAAAAAATATGAAAGCTAAAACTTAAGCCATCAGCATCATGTGTTAATTATTTGGTGGCAAAAGGGACAAATTCTCTCAAAGAGACCCCTTGGCTGGAAAGCTGGCATCATTGTTCCTTTGCCAGAGTCTTTCCAATGAAAGAGAGGAGTATTATTTCCAGATTATATTTTTAAATTATTATTGTTGTTGTTGTTGTTGAAGTTACCATTCCATTACAATTTTTCTTCCCTCTGCACATGCGGGAATGAGAACATCAATAATGTGGGGATTTCTGTCTTCAAGGAAAGGTATCAATGTTTGATGAAGAGATATAATTCCAAGGAAACCCAGGCATGATTATAATTAACACCTCCAAGTGTGACCATTCTCATTTCTTTCTAAGCTGTGTTAAGGCTTTAAGTATCAGCTGAGAATTTACAGCTTGGAGACTCAGACAGAAGCAGCTTCTCCTAAACTGTACCACAGCTTAAAATGCAATTGTAAATCATGTGTTTAATTACACTGCAATCTCTCTGTATACACAGAATATTCCAGTTAGCATAATCAATAGGAAAGACAGAGAAAACACCAGTGTGAACTCTGAAATCTCAGATATCACAGTTAATTTACCCAACACAAGCACCAAAGCCAAAACAGCGCTACTGAAATCTCGGTTGCAGCAGCAAACATCTGAAGAAGCATTTTGCCCTCAGAGTACTTTTCACTTAGTTTGAAGTTTGTAGTTCAGAAAGAAATGAGAGGAATTGGTCTGTCTGCAGCCTCCATCCCTGCAGAAATTTGAAACCAACAGGACACAGTCCTTTGCAGTCAGCTTCTGCCAGACCTGCTTGAGGGGGTTGTACTAGATCATCCCCAAAGATCCATCCCTACATCTTTCTTTCCATGACTCTGTGAAGTTATGGATAGTTATCCCAGAACAACACAAAAAACAACTATCAGCCAAAAATAATTTAATGTCTTATATCTCTAAACACCTAAATTTCCTAACAGCACCTTTCTTGTACTGACACAAAAGGAAAAGACCAGGAATCATGTTCTAGGAGATATAGAGCAATAAAACAATCTTAAATACCCTTAAGAAGAATTTTAGGAAAGATCAAGCATATGCATGGAAGTGGTTTTTAGGTCTTGGGAGTAATTCTAAAGATATTTCCAAAGGCAAATTTAGCAGAACTGGACGGTGATTTTCAGAATATTGCCTTACCAGGAAAGCAGTTATTCTAGTACAGACAGGTAGGATGAAGCAAGACAAAAAATAGCAGTTAAATGACCAAAGAATTAACCCTAATTTACTCTAATTAACCTAGAGATAAATTGGTCTTTGCCACTATATTCTGCCATCCCACTATAGTTTTTATAAGTTATTTTTATTGGCCAATCCATCTTAAATTCGACTTTCCTTCTTAAGTCCTCATTACTATTCCACAGCTCAATAGCTTTTTTTTAGCACTGGACATGTTAAATGGGGGAAAAATAAAATGGATCAATACAGCAACTCAATTAATTCCTCATCTTAAATTCTAATAAAATCAATTTGGAGAAGTGTCGTATCGTTAAGCTTACATCATAATGCAGTAATTAGAAACAACTTTCATCTTGCTTGTTCCTTTGAAGATTTTAATGGCAATCAATTAAACATGCTTTGCTTCTCCATTAAAGACTTCCAAAATGGAAATTGGATGAGAAGTTAATGATAAGGGGGCTGATGGCACAGTCTTCCCACCCACCCCCATTCCAAATATTTCCCCCAAAATGTGCAGACTCACCATTAAATAGTTAGCATGAGCATAGTTTCCAGCAATAAGTTTTCAGTGACTAGATCTTGTTCTAACAGAGTGTTGCAGCACTTTGGGATTTGCATATTTACCAAGTAGAAATTTTGGTGAGGCTCACTGAGCTCAAATCTCTTTTCAGGTTTACATCCAGACATTTTTAGGAGTTTAGCAATTTTTTAATTAACAGAATGCAAAAGAAGCTTCTCTGTGTACTATTTAAATTAAAATGCTTCTGCAGGTCTTAGAGAGAAAAGGATAAATTTTACATGCTGTTTCATAGTAATAACTGCAGCTTTGCTGTGATCCCCCTATACCAGGTGCTGCAGAAAAAAAAAATTAAAGAGGACAGACCCAAGATCAATTTTTCTACAGTTTAAGTATAAACCACCAGGTACCTCCACTAATTTTTCTCCTGCTAGGGATTTATGCCCAGGAGGAATTTGCATTCAAAAAGAGAATATGCACACCCAGTCAATGGCTGAGTATCCAATTAGCTGCTTCCCTCTGACATCAGAAAAATCCAAATTCCTTAACGCTTGTGTTTCGCCTTATTGAATTCCAGCAGCATCTCTCCAGATGTCAGAACTGAACACGCTGTCCCTGGTGGTGTCCCAGCATGGACCCCACATCTCCACACCATCCTCCCCCTTGTTATCACCCCATGGTACCTGAAATGGCACTCGAGGGGGTTTTCAGGTTTTCTGAATTGTTCAAATCTTGCGTATTAACACTTACACAACAAATTACAGAATCACAGAATGGTTTGGATTGGAAAAGGACCTTGAAGATCATCTGATTCCAGTCCCTCTGCCATGGGCAGGGACACTTTCCACTAAACCAGGTTGTTCAGAGCCTCCACCAACTTGACCTTGGACACTTGCAGGGATGGGGCATCCACAGCTTCTCTGGGAAACCTGTGCCAGGGCCTCACCACTCTCACAGAGAATTTTTTTTTCCTAGTGTCTAATCTTAAACTACTTTCCTTCAGCTTGAAGCCATTTCCCCTCGTCCTGTCACTCCATGCTCTTGTGAAAAGTCTGTCTCCTTTCTTGTAGCTCCTTTCATCAGAAGCAGATCAGAGTTATTGCCATTGAGATCATCACAGCACAATAGAGAGTTTGGATTAACTCCAAACCATGAATACCATTTATTCTCCAGGTCTCTCTATTGTCTCTTGTTATTTTTTCATTCATTTAACTGTCTGTCCTTTCTACAGTCAAAGAAAAGACTAACATTTAAGTAAAAAGCTCTTCCAAGAATTGAACAACTTGTTCTTTAGTCAATGTCATTGGAATTTTATAGATAAAACTATTTCTGGATATGTCAGTAAAAGAGACCTCATTGTGCCAACATTTGCAGTCAGCCTGAGTATTGATGAAAATATGAAATGGTATAATTAGAGTTCATTGTTATAATTAGAGTTCATCACTCTTTAGTTCATTAAAAGTTAGCATTTCGTTGAAAATATAAGATCAGCTTTTGTTGAACAATTTTTAAAATTCTTCCTTGGACATCTTATGAAATATTAGTATGTGAAAGCAATTCTATGCTTAACTTTTCCTGAACTTTCTTATACTTTGAATAGAAAGTGCAGAAAAAGTTAAGAAACTGCTTTAAGAGGAATGTAATGCAGTCATAGCTGGAGAAAAAAAAATTTAAAGGAGGAAAAAGAGCCAAAGAAAAAAGGACAAACCAAAAGAGGAAGAGAGGAAAATTTTCCTTTTTTAAAAAAAAATGGCACCTCAGAGAAAGCACCTCAGATTAAAACTTATTCCTTTACAACATTTCTAAATAAAATTACATTCTTCAGTCAAAACCTTGTGTGATTTGGGTTCCTCATAAGGTCTAAAGGTCGTCACCTAAACTAGAAAAGAATGTGCTTTTGGAGTTAATGGGAAAAAAACCAGTTCATCTTAGGGTATAATTCAGGTGTTAAAAATCAGTGAGATGGATAATGTCTGTTCCTTTGCAGTGCCTGCCAGGTGAGCCTGGTGTTTCCCTCCTAAGGGAGNATCAGTCAGATGGATAATGTCTGTTCCTTTGCAGGGCCTGCCAGGTGAGCCTAAGGGAAGCCCTCCTAAGGGAAGTGACATTAATGCCACCTCTGGATTTTCAGCCCTGTCAATGTCACAGGAAATCTTGTTTAGAAGGAAAAGAGGTGCAGGGTCAAACACCCAAGAACCCACAGGCAGGTGGAAGCTGTGACAGGATTAAACAGTGAGATTTGCTGGGTTTGTGAAAATCACAGAATGGTTTGGGTTGGAAGGGATCTCAAAACTCGTCTCGTTCCATGGGCAGGGACACCTTCCTCTATCCCAGGTTACTCCAAGCCCCATCCAACCTGGGTTTGGACACTCCCAGGCATGGGGCAGCCACAGCTGCTCTGGGCAATACCTCAGAGGTTTTCGTGGCTGCATAACAGCACAACTGGAACCATCCTTGGGTCATTTTTCAGAAACTGGTATCAGCAATACTGGGCTTCACTTGGAGTTTATCAATACCCCCAGTTTTTGCATCAAAAGATCAAATGGTTGAAAAACCACTTTTTACATTCCTCAAGTGGTCTTTGCACTCAGGAGAACCTTGTGCTTTTACTTCATAAAATTGCTCCAGACATCCACAGGTTTAAAGGAAAGCATGTTAAAGGGTGATGTAAATATCTGACAAACTAATTCCTCATGAGTGTCAATGCCTGAACTTGACTTTGAACAGGTTATCAGAACTGAGCTGCTTTCAAAACAGAAAATGTGAGACACACTCTACAGCTCCTGGATATTTCACAGAAAGCCTCAGCAGCTGCATGCCCTCGGCCACTGTCAGTGCTGCTGCTGGGTTAAATAAAGATACTGGGGCACTGGTAATTGGAGTCTGTTAAAACAGAGGTCTAAGAGAACTCCCACACACCTCTAGAGAGATCAGCACAGCTTTGGAAATCATCAACCCATGGCAAGTCCATCACTGAGTTTGTATTTTCAAGATAGAAGATGGAGAGACGCTTGCTTCAGGAAAGTTTGGGGAAAAAAATTAAACTGAACTTGTTTCCATTAACCCTGGCCCAGGATCTGCCCTCAGGGACAGCAATCACAGGATGTATTTGTCAGCCACAAAGCCCTGGAGAAACTGTTTGCTTGCAGGAGTCAGATCACAGTTCAGGAGTTGGATGTACAGACCCCAACCTCACAAACAGCTCCCTGGCTGAGCAATAAATCCCATTTACACTTGTCCAGAGCACTGAACTGGATGCAAATTCCCTCATGAAACAACTTTGTAGGTCCTTTCTTACAAGCCCTTCCCTCAGCTCTGCCTTGCCAATGTTTTTTGGCACAGCAAATACCTGTGGATGCCATCCCTGGAAGTGTTCAAAGCCAGGCTGGAAGGGCTTAGAGCAACCTGGTCTAGGGGAAAGTGTCCCTGCCTGTGGCAGGGGTTGGAACTGGGTCATGTTTAAGGTCCTTTCCAAGGCAAATTGCTCTGTGGTTTTGTGATTATTCAGTGTTTTATTCATCTATTCAACAAGTGTAATCTAAGCAACTGTAATGGCACCATGAGTCACTGCAGGTGCTGAGAGAGAAGGCAGGATAAAAACATTGAGCCAAAAACACCTGAGCAATGCTCTTCTTACAAATACCCACCATGGGATATTCAGCAAAGTCAGAATTCATGTCAGCATCCCTTGAGAACTTTGTGATGGGGCTCCTGAGCTGTTAAAGGCTGTCCTTTTGTTGTGCTCTAGAGAGAAATCAGGCATGAAGAAAAGATTATTTGAAACTAGAAAGAAATGCCAGTATTTCTTACTGTGTGATTTAAATTCTGATGGAGTGTCAAGAGTATTCTGCTAATCTGTGCCATTCCCAACCAGGTATCTGAGAATAAAGAAGTGCAACACATCTACCATTCCTTAGCAACACAAGGCTCCCTAGATTTTGGAACAGATATTTTACAGACAATTACCTGTCTAATGTCTAAAAGTTCCCCAGGTGTTATTTTGCATTCTTAACCTAAAGGAATATGACAATATCTGATTAGAAGATGAATTTTCATGTAATGATCTGATAAAAGTCTTAATTAAAAAAAAAAATAAAAGTCTTTTTGACTCTTTCTATTTTTAGATAAACATATAAGTCTCTTAAAGAAGATCACATCACATAATTACATTATCTACTTAGATGCCACAGAGGCACTTTCCCATAGGGAAAGGAGTTGCATGGAGGCTGTAAAATGAGATTTTTGCTTTGCTTTTCATGTAAGAGTTCAGGAATAAAGACCAAGACTTTGGTTTTTAAAACAAAGTGGATAATGTTCTTTGTGTTATTTTCTGCACATAGAGGAACTCATGGGAGGGAATGGCCTAAACAACAACCAGACAGAGAGCAACAAACTTTAAAAATGTTATATATTATCAATTGCTTTAATTTATGTCCCATACTGCTATTCATCAAGCAGCATCTCTTTCTCCTTTCTCTTTCCCCTCCCTGCCCCTGAAGCTACCCTGTAATTAAGAAGGGCTCACCTGGCCTGAGACATTTACACTCAAAACCAGATGTGCAGTGAGTTTCAAGTGTTTAATCAGGTCCTAAATGGAAAGATAATCCTGTGTTTAAGCTCCTTCTTCTTATCAGAGGTGGCCTGTAAACATTCCATTTCACCTTTAACATGGTCTATTTAGAAATTAAACCATCTTAAGCAACTGTTCATTAATATTGTTATCGTTGATATTATTTCTTCATTTTTATGAAATCGTGTTTGTGTATCATTTTCATGCTTATGAAGCCTTGGTAGACCTTCACAAGGATTTGGCTGAGACTAAAAAGTGGCTTTATCTGTCCCTGGTGAGCAGTTTTCCTCCTTTACTCTCACACCTTCTCTCTCACTGGTTTTAGATGCTGTTGCATGTTTCTTATTCCCAAGACTGAGAGCTCTGCCATTTTTTATTCCTACAGATCCTCACCAAACAGAGCCCTGTCCCTCTCATGAGAATCCCTGGTGCTGCAGCAATGCAAATTCCTCATGAAAGGTTCAAAAACTCCCCTCCTGCTGGGCAGCTTTGCTGTTTCCCACTGTGCCATTAGCATTCACAATTTCCAGGAGTGCTTCAGTACAGCAGGAAAAGCTTGGGAATGAGAAGCAGACACAGAAAAAGCTCTGAAGCGTGGAGGGCACAACTTGCTGCCCAGCAGTGTTTGCATCTCAGCTGGGAGCTCTGCTCACTCCTCATCAAACCTTTGGTTTGCTTTCAGAGCCTGGACTCCAAACCTTTGCCCATCTGAGGACTGGCCCAGCCTCTGTGGCAGTGGCCATTTCTGCTAAGGAAAAAAGAAATACAACTGGGAAATAAGATTTCCTAGAGTGGGAAGTGGTCCTTGGAAGTGTTCAAAAGGTGTGTGTGCATTTGGGACTGTGGCTGAGTGGTGGGCTTGGCAGTGCTGGGTTAACAGCTGAACTGGATGGTATTAGAGGTCTTTTACAGCCTACATGATTCTATGGTCCCTTTTCTTCACAAAGAAAACCTCTGTGAAGCCTCTGTCCCTGGGGCTGTTACATGCCTTAGACACTGGTAAGGCAATCAGGAGGAACTCCAGGAGGGTCTGGAGTTCTCCCAAAACTGCAAAACACTAAGTAGAATAAAAACAAAACATGACCCATCTTTCCTGCTGCCACCATGCTGGTGGAACCATGATTCCCTGTGGCTTGCCTTACAGAGCTTGGGAAGAAAATGGGAAGCTGTTATTGAGCTCTTTCATCATTATTTATATATCATTCAACACAGAGAAATTAGGGAAAATACAGATTTTTTTTGTCAGCATCTGCCTCACAAACCAAAACAGCCTCAGGAATTTTGCTGCTTCCCAAGATGACAGGAAAAATCAGAGACATCTCATTGTGCATGAGTCTGTTCTACTGTGCTTTTCAATTGCTCATCGTTGAAAACATCTCATCATGCATTTACTAAAGAATCAACATCTCCGCTTGCCCGACCCCACATTTCCCTTTTCTATCCTTAATCAGTACAGCTGGCAGAAACAGTCTTGATTATTTTCCATAAGATCTGATATTGATTTGAACAAAATCCCTGTCTGAGGAGAAGCTGAATCCAGAGAGTGAAAATCAGTACCAGATAGGAGTTGGGTCCCTTTTCTACTGCACATGGAAACATGCAGAGAAGGAGGCTGAAACAGAGGAGGAAAGAGAAGAATAAAGTTTGTATTTTTCTACAGTACAGAGACTAAAGCCCTGTGCAATTGCCAGAGACATTTAATCTCATCTTTCAAAACACCTTTACCAGGAAAAAAGTTCTACTTAGAGTAGAGAGATGTAATTACACTAAATTGTGCAGAGGTAAATGAGATTCAGTCATGCACGAGGGTCTTAGGAGAAGAAAATGGGGCAGATTCTGTGGTTTCCATGGGATTAGTCTTCCTGTCAATCAATTTGATCTGAAAAGCTGGGCTGAGCAGTCTTTCTGGCTTTTATTATTATAGCATCAGGAAATTGCAGGGACTTGAGAGGCTATCCACAAACCAAAAAACACTTTTACAATTCTCAGACACTTTTGCAGCCTTTCAACAAAATTTAGGGATTTAAAATGCTTGCCTTTTGGTGTGCTGTACATTTTCTGAATTTCGTTGTAAGTGCTGCCAAATGATTAAATGAGCTGCTTTTATTTATTTTTGTCTTCAAGACCTGCCTTTTTACCACCATCACTACCTGCAATTTTTTGAGAGTTAAGGTAGGAAAGTGAAGACATCTTCTCTGTCACTAGCAGTCTGTGATCCAGAGGGGGATGAAACAGTAATGGATGTCCTCAGGAGCAGAGAATGGGGGATTGTGCTGCACCACAGCAAGTAGAAGAAAACACCACAAGGGTAAGGATGTCATAAAATGACCAAATTCATGTACAACAGAAAGGGCTATTGAAGGCAATGCTGGTGGGACAGTAGAAACAGGGACTAGAGGAGGGGAAGGGTTATTTTTCTGAGTGCTTACCTCTTGTCCATGCTGTTGTTTTCTTTAAATGAATCTGTATGTACACAAATAGATCCCTAAATCATTAATTTGAGTAGGAGGGTGTTCTGATCTCTGTGCTTATGCAAACACAAGCACATGGATTAACCATTTTATTCCAGGCAATTTTGGGGCATCAGAAGGAGGTGAACAACTGAGGAAAGAGTAGAGGAGGTCCTGACAGCACAAGAGCCCATAATCCTTCTTTGGACAGAGCTGTAACACAGATAAGTGAGGAAGGTGTTTAGGAAAGTCAAGGGCAGGCTTGAGCAAAATCTCTGCCTCTCGTATTTCCAGAGAGCTGGAAGTCAATTAAAATAACCTTTCAGTGTCAGTTTACATACCTTCAGGAATACAAAAACTGCTGAATTTTTGAGAGCTGAAATACCTGCAGGAACCTGGAGAGATACAGAATCTCAGCAAACATAAGCACGGGAGAACCCTCTGAACCTGGCTCTGGAATTTGGCTCTGCAGAACGCCTTGGGAGAGGTGCAAGACATTATACTCTGTGATTTCCCCTGAAAGCCAGGACTGAGTGAAAGAAACTTGCTGGTGTCCCAGAGTCATGCCAGGCATCTCCCAATCCAAACCTCATAAAATCTCAGGTGGATATCAGGACAGGTTTTCTTTACACATTACCACAACTGGCCCCTTTTCTTATCTCCTTGTACGCATGTGGCTGGCTCAGATGGGTAATTCAGGCTCTCCATTGTCTAGCCTCAAAGCTTTCTGCATCACAGCCTTTGCCTGGTCTTTGAAGCTGCTAAATTTAAGCAAGAGGTGCTGTTTTCCAAGCTCTCTTGTGTCTATTAGCTCTCTGTAGGCTCAGAGCTCTCAGACTGCCCTGAACCTTTATTGTAAAAACAAACACCAGTCCCTGTGACTTTCATCCAGGGCACTCTGCAAATGAAGAGAAAAAGTGTTACATGAAAACAGATTTGGGTTTTGTGCCTTGGAAACCTGAAAGGGGAAAAAATGTCTAATTAAGATTAAGGTGAAGTTATTTTCATTCCTTTTTTTTTAAGCTTAATGAAGTCCATAGGAAAGAAGAACCACAGAAATATAAAGTGAGCAACCTTCTTTAGTGGAAGCTGTCTGTGACCACGACAGGAGGTTGGAACTAGATGAGCTTTAATGTCCCTTCCAACTCAAACCATTCTATGATTCTACAACAGCTCTGTCATGACTGAATGCAACACTAACAGGAAAAAAAAAAAGAAATGAGACACAGGGCTGAGTTACTGCAGCTCCACAAGCTGGAGGTCACTCATTGACAAAAAAATGGAGAAAGTTTACACTGACAAAATTCTCCTCACTTGCTGTATGTCAAAAGAAGTCCCTGCAAGTGATAAGCTGTGCAGCCAGTGCAGGGTGAGCTCACCTTCCCTTGGTAACTCCACTTTCTGAGAGGACCTCCAGGATGACCATTTTAGCAAACTATTTAAAATACTGGCACAATAAAATTTGGCTCCAAGTTAATTTTCTGAAAGTCATAGCAGAACGGGTAACAAACATCAAAATGATATCACAAGCCCACTGTCTACCTTTTTGTTTTTCTTAAGGACTACGTGGGAACCCAACAGAAAAATATGATGCAAAAAGGCCAGTCTGGAAGCTGCTGGTACTGCAGACTTTTTTCCTATAAACTGTTCTATTTTCCTGACAGACTGCAAATGCTCTCTGCCTTTCTCAGAGCCCTAATGCATCACATATCTGCAGCAGCAGAGTTTCCCTGGGACAGGTCCCTTTGCTTGGCTGTACAGCTCAGGTTGGAGATTGTTTTAGATTAATGGAGCCTGTCACTTCTACAGTAACAGCTGTTACTCACAAAATTGGACATTTTCCAGCTAACCACTGCTTTGAACAGGAGAGTAAATAGAGACCATTTAGCAGGGGCAAGAAGCTCAGCACTGCTGGAGGATCAGGACTGTCACAGGTGTCCCCTGAGTGGGGAGTAAGGTCAGGCAGCAGAGCCCCCCCATCTGCTGCCTCTTCAACACTAATTGTCAGCCTTATGCTTTCCATTGGTGATTGCCTCGGGTTAAATCAAGCCCTGACGTCTCTTGTCTGGAATAAACCTGTGGAAAAGAGAACAGAAATTGTTGAAAGATGTTTGCAAGCTGTTTATCCAAGCAGCCAGACACTGGAGGAGTTCACCCAGAGAAAGGTGTAAGCCCTCCCTGACAGGGCTTTCAAAAACAGGTTCAATGAGCTGCTGTAAGGTGACAGCTCGTTTGTTAACATTTCCATGGAACAAGGAGACAGCTCCAATATTCCTGTTTCTTGTGAAACACTGAGCTGCTAAAAGTTGCTGAACTGCCCTGCTAAAAACACAGATGTATTGAAATGGTTAAAAAAATAAATAGTTCAGCCATATGCTTATCTGAATAGATTATATCTAAATATCATTAAAAATCATTAAATCTTTAAATCATTAAATCATGGGTTGGAAGGGACCTTGAAGATCATGCAGTTCCAAACCCCTTCCATGGACAGGGATACTTTCCACTAGATCAGGTTTCCCCAAGCCTCTTCCAACCTGACCTCAAGCACCTCTAGGGATGGGACATGCACACAATAATAACAATAAAATATTAAAAAATAATAATAAAAAATATTCTTGAACTGACCTGCTGTGAAAGACATTACTCACTTCAGACCGTTTTCTGTGAGGCACATCACAGCAGCACAGCTCTGGAAACATTCCCCAGGAAAGCCCAGAGATGAAAGGTGTTGGCAGTGCTCTTATTCCAGCACCAGAAATGAATTTGTGGCAGAAATTTCCAACTGAGGAACTGTGCCAAACATCCCAGCATCTTCAAACTCCAACCCTCTGCCATTGGCAGGGACACCTTCCACAGACCAGGTTGTTCAAAGCCTCATCCAGCCTGGCCTTGAACACCTCCAGGGATGGGGAGTACACAGCCTCTCTGGGAAACGTGTGCCAGTGCCTTGACATCCTCACAGCGAAGAATTTCTTCCTAATATCTAATCTGAACCTGCCCTCCTTCATCTCAAGCCATTGTCCTCTCACTACATGGCCTTGCCAGAAGTTGCTCTCCAGCCCCCTTTATGCCAATATCCCAAAATATCAGTGCATAATACAGAGCCCATCCCTGGACAAGAGTTTGTCCCAAACTGGATTTTCACATCAACTGTTATCATGTTCTTCATGAGAAGAAATGAGAACAGGAGAAGAAATGAGAAGAACATGACGAAGTATCTATGAGCTCCATTTTAAAGGGACACAGTACCCTCAAGCAGTGTTCAGGTCTGGGCTTTGTTTTGAAAAGTATTGAATGGAAGACTGCCTGTGGGAAAGGGAATGCTGGATGCATTTCTTTATTTGTCAGACAATGCAGGACTTAAAAAAAGCTTCATTATTCGCATATCTACTACATATCCAACTTCTGATGAATCAGGTCCAGCAAATGAATGGAATTTCATCATCATAATTTTTGGTATCTTTTTCCATTGAGTAGTGAGGCATGACCAAAAAGTCCCTAAAATCAGATATGAATTTCAAAAAGGTTGACGCTGACAGAATTTTCTCACAGGCTTGCACTGAGATAAACATCCCAGAAGGCTGCTGGCATCTGACCTTCAAGGCACACCCTGGCAAACAAACCCCTTTCTCTCTCTCATGAGGGTTTGTTTGAGTGCCTCCCGAGAGAGGTCAGAACTGATGTGTGAAGGGTTCACCCACATCACACACCTGGGGAAGCACCTGCTGTGCTTCCTCAGCTCCCTGCCTGCCAGTGCCAGAGCTCTGTTCTCTCACACAGCAGATTCCCTTCTGCTTCATTAGCTGAAATCCAGCCCTGTATGAAACACAGAGAAATGAACTCCCAGGCCTTTTTTTCCTTTTCTTTTCAGTGCCTGTACTCTCATGCCAGCTACTTTAGAGGGGAAAATGTGCTGCGAGCAAAGGGAGCAAAACAAATGATTCTCCTTTCACTTCAGATCACTTCCAATTTCTCAATTTTAACTGCATTTACCTTGAGCAACTCAGTGCAACCTCACAGGCACAAACAAGGGAGCCCCCACCAACACTCCTGCTCCATCATCACCATCCCCTCAATCAGAGATCAGCTCATCACTTGCTGAAAACGTGTTGGTTTTATGACTTTTCTGTGACCAACCTCACTCTTTGGAGGTCTTTATATCAAGCTGTAGGCAGTGTCTTACACATAAATGTGTGGGTGGCAGTGAGATCTCCAGAGCCATAAGGAAAGCAACATAACAGACACTGCAGATGGAAATTCCTGTTATATCCACATCCCGGCAAATCTCTGATGCACCATCCACAGAGCTGTTTCCCAAGTCAACAGACCTTGGCAAGTGCTTCTGCTGCCCAGTAAAGGAAAATGAGGCAATATCAGTCTGGAAAAGGCCATGGCAGCATGAGAACTGCCACAGGGCAGAGAGAGAGAACAAGGAGGAATCCGCCCTTCTTGCTGTCTCCGTCCTGCTGATGCTGTGCTGCAATGGTGAGCAATGGCTCCACCCTCCATCCACACATTTGCTCCTGTTTCACTGTGTGATGACAAGCAGCTCTGGGGAAGAGTGGGAGAAGGGAGCAGTGTGGGCAGGAAATGAGGGAGGAGGATTTGGAGAGAGGAAGAATTCTAATGTGCAGCTGGAGAGGGATGTGGTCATAATAAAACAATGACAGAATAATAATAAAAAAAAAAAAAACCTAAAAAAAAAAGGAAAAAAGAAAAAAAAAGGAGGGAAAAAAATCCAAAACTCCTATGCTTTCATGATTTAACCAAAGAATCCTGAGGACACTGAGAGCAATGTCCTTGTCAGGTCAGTGTCCAGTAGGACCACTCTAATAAAGCCCATCAGCAGCATTGTCATCTGCCCTGTTTCCACCAAATGTGTCACCAGAAATTTAAACCATTTTAAACTTGCAGCCTCTGCAGGAAGCTGCTGCCCGTGGATGTCACTGATTGCTTGAGCACAGTGGGGACAGAGGGGACACTGAGATTGCTCCTTCCATAGGTACCTCCACACCTCCATCTTTCTGCCTCTCAATCCCTTCATTCCTGTATCCCTCTACCCCTTCATCCCTCCCAGGGAAAGCAGTAGGGACAAGGCTTGGCTGGGCCTGCCCTCCTGTTGTCACTTGTTGGAGGAACACATCCTTCCTTAGTCCCACCAGACACTTTTCCCACTGCTGTACTTTATTTTCTAGTGGGGATAAGACAGAGAAAGAGAATAAGAATTGGCTTCAAATTCTCCCATGGAGCGAATTCAAAGCAAACCCAGGAGAGTTCATCATGAAGCTGGGGAATTCTTCACCACAGGCTACTGTGGGTGCTGAGAAATGGTGAGTTTTCATGGGTATGGTCATGCCAAGAGAGCCACTGATTTTAGAAAATACACAGAAACCACTCCAGATCAGGATAACTCTGAACACCAAGTGGTTGGATGCCAGAAAAATAATTTACTGGAATATGTTTACCTTGTTCTTATACCTGGTGTCACCCTGGGCACTGCCAGAGACAGCACATGAGGCTACACAGCCAACACAGCCTCACTCATGTCCTGTCATCCCAGGACCTGTTCCATACTCCATGGAAGCAACATCTCCCCTTCCCTTCAGTAAACATACAACCCTTCCCTCCAACAGGCAGCTTTTGGTTTTTAAGTATGACCAATACCATCCCAACCCCTGGCCTTTAACATCAGTGTCATGCCAGGCCCTCAGACTCTGCTTCCCAAATTGACCCCGTATTTCCAACACCATTTCAGCCACTCACAGTCTCCAGGGATTATGACATCAATTCCACATTAATCCCAGTAAACACCTTCTTCCTCAGGCCCCCCACCAAGAACCTCCAATTCCCAAAGTCAGATTTGGAAGATGAAAGGAAGGTGTAAAAGCAGGGAAAAGTGATTTGGGAAAGGAAGGCTAAGTTAAATAAATCCACAAAACCAGCAAGATGTCTTCTTTTCTGCTACTTTAAAGTCTGCACTGCTTTTTTACTCCTAGCTTACACTGTTTTTCCTAGTCACCAGTGCCAACATACCCTCAGAAAAGATGCCTTTAAAGCTTTTTTTGCTTTATAAAATGCTATTTTTGTTGTGAGGTTGATGAGTACCTAAAAAATCTCTTGTATCCCTGTCAAAGACATAAATCTAAGGAAGAGGTCTCTTCTTAGGAAACAGCACAAGCTCAGTCCAAAATGTCTATCACACATAATTGGTTCCAATAATTTGGACTGTCTTAGCCTTGGCAGTTGTTGGCCAAAAGCATCTTGTATAAAGGGAAAAAGTGCAATATTTACAGGTTGGCTTAGGGCATCTAATTTAACAGTCCACAAACTATTCGGGTTTTGCTTGCCCACAGATTTACCCCCCACTTCCTCAGACAAACGTGTCTGCAGGCAATACATGCACCAAGATTGACCAAATGCCATTGACTCAATTCTCATGCCAGAAGGGAGGTGTAATATACACCCAGTACCCATTCAAGCACAGAAATTTCATCAGTCCCACCCTGGGGTTGCAGTGTCTTCCTGTAGACTCATAAGAAATTGTTTGCTCTGATGACAAACATCACCACAGCAGCGAATCCGCCTTTTAACGCAGCATTGCTGGGCATGGATCTTTCTTTCATTTTGTGAAAATGGCTCTTTATTAGGTTTCTGTGATCCTGAAACTCCACCAGGGAAGTGTGTGTGTTGGGAGAGAGCAGGGGACAGGCAGGCCACCCTGATTAATAGGACGATGATGAATTGTGTCCATGACCTGAGTCATTATTTGTGTTTTTGTTCACCTCGATCTGAGAGCTGCCTCAGCAGAGCAGCCACTTGGTCAGGGCACTGCCAAGTCACAGGGCTCTGAGAGATGCACTTTCATGTGCAGAAACAGTGGTTATTTTTTGTGTCACATTTCAGGGCTCTGTGCTGTTTTCCCTGCAGCAGGAGAGGGAGGTGAGACCCTGCTGGCAGAGGTAAGATCACACACACAGGTCCATGCTCAGAATATTTATTTAACAGGACGAGAGTGAGGAGAGGAAGTACAGGACATGCAGATCAAGTATCATCCACAGAGGTTGCAGAGATTGTCATTACAAGCTTGACAACATGTTTAACAGCTTTCCTGGCATGCTCTGACTACAGAGCCATCCCTGTTCTGCATCCAGGCCTTTGGCCACTGTGGTCTGCATTGGAAAAATAAGAAGCACCCAGGCTTGGGCACTGATTTATCACTGGCTGGACCACTTCCATCTTGAAGCAAATTTCAAGCCTTTCAAGGAGGTCTTTCCCAGACAATGTCTAAATGTCATTTGAGGAGCAGCACAAGCCAGGGACTGCTCTCAAAGGGCAGAATGAATTGCCCTTTCCAAGTAAGGATGTTTAATCATACACATGCCAACCTGCCGTGTCCTCCAGACCAAAAAATGGACTTTGCCCCTTATTTGTCCACAAAATGTTGTCATAGAAACCAAACTCTAGACACATACTAATTTATTTGGGGATTAATATTACAGACCAGTGGTATTCTGGAGAGAAAATTAAGCCAAAAAAAACCATAAGCAGATCTTCTTCCTCCATACATCTAAAGGCTTTTGTCCACTGTAGCAAACTGCAAAGAAAAAAAAACAGCTTCACATCTGTGACCACTGGAGGCCACCCCACCCCAAACATACCTTCCAGGTGGAATTAGGACCATGAGAGGAACTTGAGATAAGATAAAGAGGATGCCATTGTCCAATTATCCCAGGTCTGGGGACCACTCATACTGGAAGAGACACTGGAATGCTGATGGGTCAAACATTCAGGGGGAAGACGCCCATGTGCAAAGTACCTGTCCAGGTGGAGAGGTAAGCACAGCCCACCTCAGGCTAAGGCTGATGTTAAACAAGCTAAGGAAAGAGGCAAACCAACATCCAGCTGAAAGTCCCTGCCTTAGGGGATGTACCTGGGCATTCCCACCTGAATCTGAGTGGATATAAATCCAATCGAGGTGGTGTTCCTGGGGTTTCTCCCAACACTTGATGAGTCTGGTCTGTGATCATCACTTTAATCAACAGACATTGAAATTGCAACAACCGAGTTTTATTGTGAGCCCTACAGGTGGTGAGATCTTTCTACTTCTACCTTTTCCTTCTGTTTCTTATACATTTTTGCAAGTGGTGTCTTTATGTTTTTATATTGTCATTTTACTATAGATAACAACCAAAATGACTCTATATCCATTTTTCTGTGCGGATAAATTGTTCTACAATAAATGCTACATCCGTATATTTGCANGTACCTGGGCATTCCCACCTGAATCTGAGTGGATATAAATCCAATCGAGGTGGTGTTCCTGGGGTTTCTCCCAACACTTGATGAGTCTGGTCTGTGATTGTCACTTTGATCAACAGACATTGAAATTGCAACAACCGAGTTTTATTGTGAGCCCTACAGGTGGTGAGATCTTTCTACTTCTACCTTTTCCTTCTGTTTCTTATACATTTTTGCAAGTGGTGTCTTTATGTTTTTATATTGTCATTTTACTATAGATAACAACCAAAATGACTCTATATCCATTTTTCTGTGCGGATAAATTGTTCTACAATAAATGCTACATCCGTATATTTGCAAACACTGATCATCCAGTGTTGTTTCTGATCTCTCTGATCTCTCCCAAGGCATTTATAAACAAGAACCTGGGTTATCCTGGCCTTCTAGGAAAGGTCATAATATGTGTCCAACACTTCTACAGATGTCCAGTGTTTGCTTTCTGTGCTCCTTCTGCTGCAAAAGCAAGCCGAATTTAAAAAAAATAAAAATAAAAATTAAAAAAATTAGGATAACAACTGTTCACAAATTGCATGCTGTGTCGTTAGTTCGATGAGGTATCACTGCTTTCTAGAGAGAAAAAATGTTGGACTTTTTTGGTTTTATGTTTATATCTTCACTGAAGTTGTAATTTTCTGAATGAACCTCCAGCCAGTGTGAACTTAATGGTTTCTACAGGGTTTTTAGTCCAGGAGGGAACACAGATTTCAGTACACTGCCTCTGCTTCACTGTAGTGGTTGGAATTGAATTCCCAAGTTCTTCAAATGGACGGCTCTGAGATTTTCAAAGGATAACTACTTCATCAAGAACAATTGCTTATATGAATTAATCAGACCTTTTGGATATGGAATTCCGACATGCAAAAGAAAGAAATCCAGCCTGGGAAGAGTTGACAACTCTGACAAGGTCAGTCCAGGGCTCCAGCTGCAGTGGAGGACTGCACTGGAGGGCTGCAGTGCCTGAGGGCTGTACAAGAAGGTTACCAAGAGAATGGGAACACTGACTCTATCAACAAAAATATCTTGTCTCTTGGTTTCTCTGTCAAGGCAGAGGTTTCTTTTAAACAGCTCCATGAAGTCTTTCTCTGACCTTCTTGTATGTGTGAAGATGGGCTTTGCACCACTGCTGTGAATTTTCTGAGACAAGATTAGTCATAAGTTACATGAAGCCCTGTGAGTCAGGCAGCTCTCTCCAGTCAAACAACTTTCCAGCCAAGGAGCAGGAGCAGCTCACAGTAAAATCCATTGGCACTTGTCTCTTTAGCCAAGTGGTTTTTTGGTTTCTTTGCCTGTTTTCAGACATAGGCACCTGCCTAACACGATGCAAGAGCAGCTAAACTGACCACACTCCAGTGGGCTGACTCACATACTTGTTCCTGCAAGGCTGGGATTTGCATTAGTAGGAATTTTAGGGTTTTCAGTGGTTGTATTCATCTAATAAAGTAGACATTTCTGACCAGTTTTTGCTTGTGGATCAAGCTTCCAAGAGAGATGCAAAAATGTTTATTAATAAAATAGTCTGGTGTCACCCTGATCTTTCAAGCTTTTCTGATGCACTTTCTAACTTAATGTTTTTCGTAGTTCTTAGTTCTTTCTCACACACAGGTGTTATAATTAGAAACATGTTTATGTGAAAATGAAGTTGTTGACATACTTTCTCTCAGTGTGAAAAAACAACTGATGAGCAGTTGTCCTGACCAATGGGGTGGGAGAGGTGTCCAACTTCTCCTCCAAGTCCTAGTCTGTGANCTATGTAGAAATACTACAAATTTAAAGTCAGATACTTTAATAAATAGTTTTTAGCCTTCTCATGAGAAAGTGTGTCTGTGTGTGTCCTTGTGTGTCCCACAGTGACAGTCTGGAGCTCTACAGGACATAAAGGGAAGCTTTAAAGATGTGAAATCAAGTCCACAAACAGGATTTCAGAAAGAGAAGTAAATAATTAATTGCCTTTCCCTCCATCAGTAAGCAAACAGATGGGAAATGGCGCAGAGGCTTCAAAAGGAAAAATCATGAAGCTGTTGTGGTCCTGAGGAATAAGCTGCAAGATCCATTCAGATGTGTCTCATCAAACAGAGAACTTGTTCATCAAACAGAGGTAGCCCAAAAATGTGGGAGAAATTCTGCTCTGTTGGATGCAGCTTTGGGAATTTCCCCTTTCTCTTTTATCGGGAGTTTCTTGTTTTTCTTGCAGGAGACCAGAGTAACCTTTCCCCATCTCCTTTCCACTTCAGTGCTGTGGAGCTGAATGTGAGCTGACACAAACCAGGTTTACCAAGCAGCTTTTCACCTCATTGCTGGAGATTCCTCTGAAGATTGCCAGATGCTGCGAGTGACCATTGCTCTTTATGGCAAAAAATATCCATAAGTAGAGCCTGACATAAATTACCAGTTTGCAGCATCTGAGGACTTGCCTCTACTTTGGTCACTCAAAGGTGGCACTTCAACCCATTTCTGATGCACTGTGTGTCATCCTGGGAGGTGTGAGCAGCTATCTCTACTTTCCCTCTCTTCATAATTTAGACGTGATCTTACAGGGTTCAACAGGTCCCTAGGCTGAGATATGGAAACCTCAGAGCAAAAACTGTTTCCAAACATCTCAGACTCTCTCAGCTGAGGAAATTGAGGTTTTTACTGAGCAAGAAGTGTTTCAGCCCAGGAATAGTGGTCTGAAATGCTTGAGAAAAAGGAATGTATAGCTCCTAAGTGTTCCACATGTTGCTCACACAACTCAAGTTTCCATGTTGTTCAAGGACGAAACTCACAGCTGCCTTCTTTCTTGGTAACTTGACTGGCTCAGAGCTTGATAAGGGAACCATGAATTTAACCTTCCAGGCACAGAAACTCTTTCTCAGCCCTCAGATTCTTCTGAGAGACCATCCAGTAAAAGGCAATCACCATATCTGGTAGTGTTCAAAGCATTATTATGGACAAAACTTTCACACATGCTGGGGGTTGAATCTTTTCCTTGGTCATGGTGGGATTTCTTGTAGTCTTCCTAATTTCTAACTTCAAAAATGCATTTCTACAAAGGGCATGTGTCAGAGCAGATTCTCAATAAAAAGCATCTCTTTAGGAACCTGTATTCATTCCATACAGCATTGGGCAGGGATAAGATTATCTCACACCTAAGTATATCTCTGGTACATTTAAGGCACAGTAACTATTGATTGTCTTGCACAAACAGAAGAGTAAATATGACTGAGATGATTTCACTGCTTTGTAAATTCCAGGAAGGAAGGAAAATAAATAAATTCAAACCAGCTAGTGTGTGTTTTGTCAGATGAAATCAGGAGGGAACAATATGTGCTTTCTGAAAATATAACGGAGTCTTAAATGCAATGAAAAGATTCATTTGTTTGGTTTTAAACAAGAAGGAAACAATAAAGGCACAGTTGTATCCACTGATTGTAGCTCTCTGGGCAGGTGTGGTTGGAAGCTTTCTCCAGTTACGTACAACACATGGAAAGGAAACTTAGGAAAAGTAAAACAGGAAGTTTAAAAGGGAAAGAACAAATAACAGAAAGTGTGTCTGTGTGTGTCCGCAGCAACTATTGTCTTTCTGAGTGCCAGAAAGGCATCTGAAGGTCAGTAACACCAGGAGTGCAGCCCCACAAAGTGTAGTGTGGCAGTCACATGTGAGCACTGAATGGGTTGGGTTGGAAGGCACCTTGAAGATTCTCTAGTTCCACCCCCCTGCCACAATCAGGGACACCTTCCACTAAACCAGGTTGCTTTAAGTTCCATGCAACCTGGTCTTGAACACTTCCAGGGATGGGGCAGCCACAGCTTCTCTGGATAACCTCACCACCCTCCCAGGAAAGAACTTCTTCCTCAAAGCTAATCTAAATCTCTCCTCTTTCAGTTTCAAGCCATTCTCTCTTGTCCTGTCACTCCATGACCTTGTCAGAAACTTCTTTCCAGACTTCTGGTGGCCCCCTGAGGTGTTGAAAGGCTGAATCAGGTCACATTTTCAGAACAAATGCAGTAGCTGCTGTTTCTGGTTCAAAATAAAGGCTTCCTGACCCTGAGTTTAATTACAGAGCAACTTCTTGACCTGGACTTCAGTCTGCTGAGCTGGGGCAGCAGTTGCCTTGCAGGAGATACGTTTATCTTCCAATTTGCAAAATGAGTGGGCACTATCCACTTTACTCCAGGTCTGAGAAGGATCTCACACATCTACAGCTGCAGGGAGAGCGAAAAGCAAGGTCCTGATGTACAGTCTGTGTGCCCAAGGTGTCCAGGGAGACCAAGCAACTGAACTGGTTGATGGATTCAAGATGTGCTGAGGCCCAATCATGGCCTCCTCTAGATACTTTCTCCCTAGGGCAACTGTGCCTGTACTCCCATCACAGCCCCACCATGCCCATTTAGGGCTGAGAATCCTGTTCTTTCACAAAAATACACTGCATTGTTTCTCCCCTGTCTGGCAGCTTCCGTGAAGCACTGATGAAGCAGCCTGAATGAGTGTAATCGATCACCAAATAAATTCCTGAAAGAAAAGGTTATGCTAATATTTCATTTCCACAGCAGCAGGCTTTGACCTCAGGGCAACCTCTGTGGATGTATAATCTCTGCTAAAGGCTTCCAACTATGCTCAGATCTGGCATGTGAGATTAATAGCCATGTGAAGGGGTTAGGGTTTGTACTGAAATATTGTTGAAAGGTATCACAGTGATTCCACTGTCTCAAGAGAAAGGAGTCCTGCTATCCAGCTCCAGTTTGGCCAGTGGGATGATTTCATTCCAACTCCTTCAGGATTAAAAGTTCAAGCTCTTTCTGCAGTGCTCTGACATACAGCTGCTCCAATGCAGAAGGTTCCCATTTCTCAGTAAATAGATGTTTAAGGGAAGCAACCATATTCATGTAACCAGACCCCTTGAAAGGCTGAGAGAATTGGGATTGTTGCATCTGAAATAGAGGAGGCTCTGGGGAGACCTTGGGGTCCCTTCCCATACCTCACAAGGAAGTCTCACAAGGAATCTGTAGAGAGACTTTACAAGGGCACGTAGTGACAGGACAAGGGGGAATTGCTTTAAGCTCAAAGAGGGCAGATTTAGGTTAGATATTAAGAAGAAATTCTTCCTTGTGAGGGTGCTGAGGAACTGGAACAGATTTCCCAGAGATGTTGTAGATGTTGCAACCCTGGAAGTGTTCAAAGCCAGGTTAGATCGGGCTTTGAACAACCTGGTTTAGGGGAAGGTGTCCCTGCCAATGGCAGGGGGTTGGAGTTTGATGATGCTGGGATGTTGGGCACAGCTCCTCAGTTGGAAATTTCTGCCACAAATTCATTGCTTGTGCTGGAACAAGAGCACTGCCATCGCCTCTCATCTCTAGGCTTCCCTGGGAATGTTTCCAGAGTTGTGCTGATGTGATGTGCCTGCCAGAAAATGGTCTGAGTAATGCTTTTTATAGCAGGTCAGTTCTAGACCCATATATTAAACAATGTATTAAACACTTCTGGGCACAAAAGCGGTGAGCAAAACCTAGTACAATCAGAGATCAGCTGTTTGGTTCAGGGCTAGCACACAGTAATGATTTTCTAACATTAGAGACTTCCCCTGACAAACGTGTGATCCTTACATTTAATGGCTTTTGATAGAATTTTTCCCTCACACACTTTTAATTTATCCACGGTTATTTTACTGCCTTCAGACTTCTGGCATTCTCACTTACCTGTGGCAATAAATTAAAAATATTCTTAAAAACAAAATAGAAGAAATTAAAGAAAAATATTGCTTGATGTGCAAACATTGAGATTTCTGTGTCCCTCTATTCATCTGATTTTTTGTTCTTCTGCTGGAAAAAGACTCTCTCCTGTGTCTCACAATCTGGATCTGTCCTTGGAGGTGGCTGCCCTTGGAGCAAGGCCCTCACAGACATTTAAGCATATTTAGCTTTCCTCTCCAGCTTTGGTTTATTTGTTTCCTGTTAAGGTGACAGTCTTGCAATCCCTCTTCATTAAAACAAGTGATTGGAGAGGAAAGTGACTCTCTGCATGTGTTATCTCTGCCACTTGACCAGCTAAATAACAACTTGTTGCCTCAGGAAAGGGCAACTCCTTCATCTCCCACAGCTCTGTACATCACCCAGTGTGAAGTGCATCTCCTGCTGGTCCTGGTGTTTGATATGTCCTTCTATCTGCAGGTGTCTGTACAAGCACATTGGATACAAACAATTACATGGTGTATGAGCATTGCTCATTATGGTGTGTCACCTTCGAGTTTAGCAAAGATTTCTGAACAACCTAGGACAAGTAGAGGTCATGGCTGACCTAAAAATGCTTTCTCCTATGAAGTTGTATTTTTGTTGTCCCTGTGTCCTTCCCTGTACCTTCTGCAGCTCATCCTCTTTTAAGAGTGTACACAGTTTTCAGAGTCATAACAAAATTCATGTCAGAAAGAGCCTCAAGAAATCCTCCTGTCCAAGCCCCTGGTCAAGAAAGGGCTTTGAGATTAGATCTGATTCCTGGAGTCTCATCCTAGGAATCTGATTAATATCTCCAAGGATGGAAACTCCAGTTTTCTGATAACCTGTTTCAGTATCCGGATTAGTATTGATAGCAAGGAAATTTTGACAACAGAATTTCATCCCAGTTTTCTTTAAACAAAGGATTTCCACATTCTGGAATAATTTTTGGATGGGCACCTGCCACCCTGGATTTGATTAGCATTGTATCTTAGCTGTCTTATTATCAACATCTCAAACTAGTCCTCCTGGAGTTTTGGCTCTAGGGGCTGTGTCTGCTCTCAGACTGATTGCCCATGGTCACTCCTTGTTCAGATCCAGTTTCAAAATATTTACTCAGGTTTCATGGACAACATTCTGCAATTCATATCCTTCAGCCTTCCTGCCCACTGATGCAAATGTTTCCTTGATACCATGGAAAAGACTAATAAATGGATCAACCCAGACATCTGAAGACCCTTCTCACAATTTTTTCTATTTGGAATAACTGGGGAAAAGGCAGAAAGCTTAGCTACCTTCCTGCCTTTTTTTTTTTTAATCTTTCTTTATCAAGACTTGACAAACATCCTGTTTTCAGGTTTCCAGATGGCCCCAGCTCTATGATCATTTATTGTGTGGACATGAGGAGGCTGGTTAGCAGTAAACAAAGGTCCACAAATTTTCAAAGGAATTCAAACCACTTGTTGAAAAACCAATTAAGTATCATACAGATTAGATGCATGCTACAGTGATTGCAAATGCTTTGTGTCTCAAGTGCTATCTTAGCACAGACATCAACTTCATAATTTTAATTTCCTTACACTCACCCTCTCTTCAGTTCCACCCGAGTGATTTATTTGGGCTTTTCAAGCGGCATAAATTAGCATAAATTGAAATGTCAATATCAGGGAACAGTAAAAAAAACCAACAACAACAACAAAAAAATCACTGTTGGGAAAGCTATGTGTCTTTTTTCAATTCCTTGAAGCATCCGTATTTTTAACTAAGGAAGCATATCCACTTAAAAATGCTCTGACCTCAAGTAGTTTAGCTTCTCTCATAAAGCAGAAGGGAGTGTTTCACAAATCACAGAAGAGCTTTATTACTCCATGGGTTATATGCAGAGCTCTACAGGACACT
>VYXF01012157.1:365229-390091 GCA_013397295.1 Polioptila caerulea | reverse complement strand
CGGAAGGAGGATCTGGGGAACTATCAGCCTGACCTCTGTGTCTGGGAAGGTTATGGAACAGATAATCTGGACTGTGATCACATGGCAAGCACAGCACAAACCAGGGCATCAGGCCCAGCCAGCAAGGGTTAAGGAAAGGCAGGCCCTGCTTGACCAGCCTGGTCTCCTTTTATGACCTGGTGACCTGCCTGGGCTGTGGATANCTGCTTGACCAGCCTGGTCTCCTTTTATGACCTGGTGACCTGCCTGGGCTGTGGATATTGCCTACCTGGACTACAGGAAAGCCTTTGGTACTACCTCCCATTGCCTTTTCCTGGAAAAGCTGGCAGCCCACAGCTTGGACAAGAGCACTCTGCAGGGTTAAGAACTGGCTGGATGGCCAGGCCCAGAGAGTGGTGGTGAATGGAGTTAGATCTAGCTGGCAGGGGGTCACTGCTGGAGTTCCCCAGGTCTCAGTGTTGGGGCCAATAAAGACACTCAATATCTTTATTGACAAACTAGATGAGGGGATGGAGTGTATCCTCAGTAAGTTTGCAGGTGACACCAACTCAGGCAGGAATGCCTATCTGTGGGCGGGTAGGAAGACTCTGCAGAGGGATCTCAACAGACTAAATCGATGGGCTGAGGTCAGAGGTAGGAGGTTCAATAAGGTAAAGTGCTGGGTCCTGTACACAGGTCACAACCCCATACACTGCCACAGGCTGGGACAGAGTGGCTGGAGGACTGCCAGGTGGAAAAGGACCTGGGGATGGTGATCAACAGCCACTGATCATGAGCCAGTGTGTTGCTCAAGAAGGCAAATGTCATCCTGGATTGTATAAAAACCTGTGTGGCCAGCAGCACCAGGGCAGTGATTGTCCCCCTGAACTCAGCACTGGTGAGGCCACACATTGAGCTCCGTGTCCAGTTCTGGGCCCCTCACTACAAGGACATTGAGGCAGTGGAGTGTGTCCAGAGAAGGGCAATGGAGCTGGGGAAGCATCCTGAGAGGAAGTCTTATGAGGAGCAGCTGAGGGGGCTCGGGGTGTTTAGCCTGGAGAAAAGGAGGCTCAGGGCAGACCTGATCCCTCTCTACAACTGCCTGAAAGGAGAGGGTAGCCAGGTGGGGATTGGTCTGTTCTCCCAGGCAGCCAGTGATAAGATGAGAGGAAAGGACCTCGAGCTGAGCCAGGGGAGGTTCAGGTTGGACATCAGGTAGGTTTTCTCCACTGAAATAGTGGTCAAGCCTTGAGCCAGGCTGTACAGGCAGATGGTGGAGTTACCATCCCTGGGAGTGTCCAAGAAACAACTGGACATAGCATAGTGTTGTTATGGTTTGGTTGACAAGGTGGTATTCAGCCAAAAGTTGGTCTTGATAATCTTGGAGGTCTTTTCAAACCTTTATTGATTCTGTGATTCTAATGGTTGTTTCTGTCCTTTATAACAGCTTCTCTCCCTCCAGCTCTACATGAAAGACATTCTCATGTATTTTTTTAACAAAAGTATTTCAAATATCTCTTTGTTGTGCCTTACACCTTAATTATCCTAAAATGCCAAGGTGCCAAGATGTTGATTTGCATTCAATTACTTCTCACTGGTGTAGCAGAGAAAAATCAAACTCAGTTTCTACAGCAACAGAAGTACACTTTTAGTAGTATTCTCTCGTTTTATGGTTCTAACATTTACATATTTTAATATAATATGTAAATAAATGTAAATAATAGAAGGACTTTACTCTTTTTTAAGCAATGTGTTGAAGGACTGGATGCCTGAAAATGCATGCTGGACTGCGTTTTTTTTTGTATGGTTCAGTAAAACATACTATCCTTTGCTTGCCTTCTTTTCATGGAGGAGATTGAAAAGTGTAATGCAAACAAAATAAAACCTTGCAATATCATCATTGCAAGGGGTGATGTGTCAATGGTAGTTTGCTTTGGCAGTTTTTTTTAAAAAAAAATGAAAGACAGACAGATGTTTGATGAAACAGTTATTGAAAAAGAATGATACTTGAAGCATTTTATAGAACAGCTGCTGAAGGGACATGTCCTATTGATGGATGGTTTATCTCTTTCGAGTGAACTCTATGGCAGGTAATAAATACTGGCAAACAGTAACAGCCATTTAAACAGATGGTTTAGAAATCACCACGCCTCTGATTAGCCTTAACAGAGCAATATTTGCTTGATATTGACAGAATCTCAGTATAGATAAATTAGGATCTTTCAGGGAAGATAATGTTTATCTAATGGAAGCTTTTTGTGGGACAAGACATTTAAATTCTGATGGTTTTGGTTAATAAGGTCTAATTGATTTTTTGTTTCTTCACAGCATTTTTATTGTTCTAAAGTCCAGCCGTAGCAATAGTCTAATAAAATGGTTGGGAAAAAAAATTGATGAACCTGTGTTTGTTTTTCTTTTTAAGATTAATGTTAAAAAATGGAATAAAAAGATCTGCAGGAAAGCAGAAAAATAAAAAGTTGTAGAAAAATCTCCTGCAGAGTTCTTCCTTGTTTTCTGTTTTCATCAGATCACTTTTTCTTTTCTTTTTTTTTTCTTTTTAACTTTCTGATACAAATACTTCAAAAATACAGGGACAGAAACATTCTGTTGTTCTTAAA
Source organism: Polioptila caerulea (assembly GCA_013397295.1). NCBI lineage: Eukaryota > Metazoa > Chordata > Aves > Passeriformes > Certhiidae > Polioptila > Polioptila caerulea. The sequence goes on along the minus strand of VYXF01012157.1, from coordinate 387,494 downwards.
AATTCTCAAAGGAAATCAATGACATGCTGGACCAGCAAAAAACTCTGCCCCAGATTTTTCCCTTAGGCATATAGTGCAGTATAAAGAGAAAAATCTATGGAAAAAGTGGATGTATGATGTTTTATCTCTGCGTTTTATGTGCTTGTTATTTGGATGCTGAGCATATTTCAGCCCAACTGTTTTTGTATGCTGTGGCCCAAGTTTCAGGTCCTGGATGTGTTATAATTGTAGAAGTCTTCCTAGGCAAGCCATGCCCAGCTTGGAAAGTAGGTTGTTTGGAAATAGGGACAGGAAGAGAACCATCTTCACGACTCTTGCTATATTTGGTCTCCTTTGGCACCACAGTCATAAATAAATGTGTTTCCTTGGGAGGATATAATTCTGTTTTGGAAAATATGAACAAAAATCCAGAATAAAAATATAGTCATTAAATACCCCTGGGAATATTCAGAGATGGAAGTGGCAGGTGAGAACTTGCATTAGGGTTCTGTCTGTGAATACACAGGTCCTTGCTTCTGCCTTCTTGCCTGCATGTTTTGCTCCTAATGCAGTAAGACACGTCCTATCCCTGGGCACATCATCCTTTAATATTAAGCATCTGCCACATTCCCATCTGGAATATCTGTGAATGGAAGATGACAAAACATCTGAGATACTAAACTGGAGACATTAGGACCATTAAAAATAGAAACTTGAGAGTTCCTTCCAACCCTCTGATTTTCCATGAAAATGTGCATTCTTTTCCAGAGAGGGTGCCAGGTTAAAAAGATTTTAAGCTGGACACAATATGGCAAATTTTGATCTTAATGGGAAAACTGTTAACATGATGAGTTGATTGTCTATCAATTACAGAATATAGCAACTGGTGGGTATCCCAAAGTTCTTTCTCAAAAGGTAACACTCCTTCCCCAAAACAGATTATGATGTGAAATGGACCTCTGCTTGTCCTCGATGTTAGGGAAGAAACCAGCAGGCTGATGCAACAGCATCTTACATAGTAGGTAGCATTGTTCAGGCAACCCACAGCTCTGCCTTAGTTATATTGAGTAGTGTTCTCACATGTCTCAGAAGTGACTTACCTGCCACAGAGCAAGTGAGTTATCTGCTGAAAGCATCTGCTTGGGAATTGTATGTTTCAAGAACTTTTTCAATGGTTGGATCTAGAAAAACGTGAAGGTGAAGTGAAGAGGTGCTTATTTTCCTGCTACATCAAGGACTAGAAGAGTCTCATGGCAGGTAATAATTCAATTTCTTAGGTAAAACACAGACTAATTTGTGTGATTGCAGTAAGTAGCTTTGCAGACATGACAGTCGAGGTGTGGTTGCTTTGGCTAAGAGCACATTTTGATGTTTTAGGCAAGGAAATGCTTGGCTGTGATTATCTTAGGGGTTAGCTGATTTTAAGAGCTTTGCACAGCCTCTGGGACTATGAACCATCTGGATTAAAACAATCAGGCTCTGAGGGCTGTCAGCATTACCTCTCTCACACATGCAGCATTTCCAGCAGGAGCAGCTTTGTGGTATGGCTTGGTTGATCTTTTTTAGAGATCTTCTGCTGTGTAAGATTTATTCCCTTACCAAAGCCACTCAGAGTCCATACAGCTGGCTTACTCTTCCCTCCAGCAATGTCACCATTTTCCTCACATGCCTGTGATTGTCAGCAGTCTACCCATTTGTTTGTAGTGCATGCCAGGCCTGATGACAACTGGCCTCCTTCAGGGTTGGGAACTCACATGGAGAAATCCTGCATCATGCTGAAAGTGCCTTTGCCAACAGAGGGTCCATGTTCTGTTATCTGGGGGGAATGCTGTGCATTGCACAGGTGGAGCTGCCAGCACAGGTTGGGGTTAGGGGGGCTTCATGGTGGGGAGGAACAACTTTCCTGCTAGGGGGAGAATGATGCAACATCAAGACTCTGGAAAAAGGAGCCTTCAGTGAGGCAGCCTTGTACCAGGCAAGCGGAGCCACATCTGAATCAGACCACTGGCACTTCATGGAAAGTGTCAGCCAGGCAGCACAGCAGAAACACTGTTAATGGAGCAGAGAAAGATTGCCCAGGAGCACTGGGCTGAGTAGATACTCAGGATGCTTAGGCAAAGTTTATATCCTCACTTTACTAAGCCAGCCAGAAGAGAGAAACAGCACAAATAAGTTTGGGGATGAATCAATAAAAGGGTCTTTAAGAAGTGAGACAGATATGGGGTTGCTTAATTTGGCTTCTAAATTATGAGCAAACATGGCTAAATAATTTTCTCTGTTAATGATTCCCTGATGAAAAAGGTTCTTTAAGGAAAGACTGCTTCTGAGCTTAGCCAGAATTTTTAAGGAAACCTCTCTGGTTCCAGAGGTTTGTTTGGGTTTTTTATGTTGTTTTTGTTTTGTTTTGTTTTTTTTTCTCCTACAGAATGAACCACAAACAATTAATTTGCACTAGTGGAAGTCATTGCTGTAAAACACTGTAGTCTGTGCACATAGCCATGCCGCATGTACAAATTGCACTGGGCAATTACCATTGTATGAGCTGCTTTGAGATTAACCAGCATGAAATGTGTGTGAGGGTCTCCCGGGGGTGGTGGTAGTGGGTGACTGATGGTGTGGCAAGTTTTTAAATTTCCTGGGGTGAGGATATGAACATAACCTGCAAGATTCACTTTATTTGCATTGTCTGATGGTTGGTTTATTTGCCAAATGAAGTTTCAATTTTATTTACCAAATATTAAGTGTAAATCTCTCTATTCAGCAGCATTCCTTAATGGTGGTGCTGTGTTGATGATTGGACTAAATGATCTTGAAGGTCTCTTCCAAACCTGATATTCTGTGATTCTGTGATAGTTTTATTTGGCATAGTTTTACTGGCTTCTGTGGGTAGCTTGCTGTTTCATTATGCTTGAAAAAACTTTAGAGTATGACTACCACTTCTTACTTCTCCCCAGTTAAGTGGACAGCAAGCAGTGGTTAGATAAACAGTGCAATTAAACCCATGCATTTACACTAATACAAATTTAATATCAATGAACTGGAGATGGCTGATTCTTTACAAAAAGAAAATTAGCTGTCTTAAGTAGCAAAATGCTGTCTGAAAAATCAAAGTGAAAGCCAGTTCAGGCAGATATAATAAAATAGAATAGAATAGAACCGTTTTAGTTGGAAGGGACCTGTGTTGATCATCTAGTCCAACAACCTGACGCTTTAGGGGTGGCTGGAAGTTAAAGCATGTTACTAAGGGTATGTAACATAGTGTCTAGTAAACACTGCCCGGCTTGGGGCATCAACCACCTCTTTAGGAAGCCTCTTTCAGGGTTTGACCACTCCCTCTGTAGAGAAGTGCTTCCTAATATCCGGTCTAAACCTTTTGTTGACACAGTTTTGAATCATTCCCACACGTCCTATTGCTGGATCCCAGGGAGAAGAGATCAGCATCTCCATCTCCACTTCCCTTCCAAAAGAAAGTGAAAAGGGCACGCTTTAGCCTTCTTTTCACCAAACTAGACAAGCCCAAAGTCCTCAGCTGCTCCTCACAGGACGTGGCTTCCAACCCTTTCACCAGCTTTGCTGCGCTATCCTGAATGTATTCAAGAACACTCACATATCTGTGTCCTGCAGTGCCTGTGTTGTTTTCCTTCCTTTTTAATCCCTTTCTGTACTTACCATGGCAGATCTCCCCGTAAGGCATCTCTTTGGTTTTTAGTTACTGCAGGCTTCCTATCTATTTGAAGAAGAGCAGTAGCTGCCACCCAAGGGCAGTTCAGTTCACTTGGCTGTGGGATTATTCCAGGATGTTCCTCTCTTCTTTCTGTTGTCAAAGCCTAGGATGATGGGAATTCCAGTGTAATTATGCCATTTAGGTAGGATGAGTCTAGATCCTCTATCACATTGCATGGGAGCTGGGAGAAGGAGGACTGCTTTCCTCCCTGCTTGCTGATTCTACCAATGGTTTTGATAAGTTGGTGGACTGGGAAACTGAGTGTGGGGGATTTGGCAGAACCTTTGGCTGGGCACTTTGAGAAGTTTCTGACTGAAGTGACATACCTTTGTGCTAGAAATTTCAGAGATCTGGCAGAGGGATTGCAGGAATCAATGGATCCTGCTAGTGGAGTGCTGCAGGAATCAATGGATAGACTCCACACAGAGCACAGAGAGCCCATGTCTGGTGCTTGTCTCTGTGTGAAATGCTGCAGAGAAGCCTGTTTGGACATCAGTTTGTGAAGTGGTCTGATAAAGTTAACTCTATTGAAATAACCAGATTAAATGCTAAAGAAGTGACATTCATGACATTAGTTTTTGATGTAACTTACTATAAAGGAAAGAAGATGTCCTGCTAACCAGGCTCTTCTGTATTCTCAATGGACTGAGATGGAGTAGTTGTGGCAAGTCTCCTTCCTCTTCTTCCAATGAAGCCAGTCTCCTGCAAGAAGCAGATCATGGAAGAAAATGAATTTGGTGCCTGCTGCATGTCTGGGCAAAGGACAAGAGGACAAGACACCACTAATAAATCAAATATGTCCTTACCGTTTCTATATATAGCATGAAATTATAGGCTTTGAATCACAAAGATATTTTCCTTCATCTAAGCAATGAAAAGGGGGAAAAGATGCTTTTTGTTTAGTGGAAGAAACACTGCCATCTCCAGAGGCACTTAAATTCTGTGAGAAAGAAGAAGCAGCTGAGAGGGTGTTTCATGAGGTACCAACCTGCTCCTTGTCTCAACAACAGCTCACCAAAATAAAGCTCTCTCTGACAGCAGGTAAGGCTTATTTATTGGCCGTTGTCTTTGACTTTGCAATTTATTCTGTGCAGGCAGATCCCACAGGAGAATGAAAAGGGCCAGGAGGTGTTCCAGGCAGTAGATCAGAGATTGCCCTGCAACTTGTTGTGAAGATCATGGTGAGGCAGCTGTGCTCCTGCAGCCAAGGAGGTCCACAGACATCCACCTACAGCTTGTGAAAGATCCCATGCTGGAGCAGGTGGGTCCCAAAGGAGGGAATTCCCACCCTGTGGGAAGCTCACACTGGAGCAGGCTCCTGGCAGGACCTCTGGCCCCATGAAAAGATGACCCCACTCTGAAGCAGGTTTACTGCCAAGATTTGTGACCCTGTGGGACACCCAGGCTGGAATAGCCTGTTATGAAGGACTGCACCCCATGGAAGGGACCCATGTTAGCAGTTGGTGCAGAACTGCAGCCCATGGAAAGGACTCAGTTGGAGAAGTTCATGAAGGACCATCTCCTGTAGGAGGGACCCCACAGTGGAGCAGGGGAGGAGCATGAGGAGTCCTCTCTCTGAGGAGAAAGGAGCAGCAGAGACAACGAGTGATGAACTAACCACAAACCATTCCCTGTTCCTCTGAGCTCCTGGATGAAGAAGGTAGAGGAAGTTTGGAGTGAAGTTGACCCCACAAAAAAAGGGAAGAATGGGGCAAAGAGCCTTTGAGATTTGGTTTTATTTTTCATCACCCCACTCTGATTTGACTGGCAATAAATGACAAATTTTCCCAAGTCTGTTTTGCCCAAGACAGTAACTGGTGAGTGATTTTTCCCTGTCCTTATCTTGACCCATGAGCTTTTGTGATATTCTTTCTCCTCTGTCGAGGTGATGAGGAGAGTGACAGATGGTACATGAGCTCCTGGTGTCCAGACAAGGTCAACTAACCACAACATTTAGTGTTTCTCCTGAAGTTAAACTGATACTCAGTTAATGTGTCGTGCTCCTTGCTGTTTTTAAACCTGTAGGCCAGGAGTCCCATTGAGGTCACAGGAGAGGTGAATTCGTTGCAGGATTAGTTGCACCTTTTTTTCCACTCTGAAATTGAATACTGTTGAATTGCCCTCATCAGTGCTTAAAAGGTAATATGAACTTGTATTGAAATTAGCAGGTCCTTCTAAGAGACTTTAAGATCAACCATTTCCCCTCAGTTTTCTATTATTCTACTTCATTGCAAAGAATGTTTTCTTTTACTGTGTTGTAAAATCCTCTTTGGTGAGATAAAAATTAATTGTACCTGTCCACAAAGTACATGTGAATCTGTTTGCTCTGCTTCTTATAATTTAGTTCTTGTATACACTTATTTAATGGGTAAAATTATAATTTAAGGTGCTTCTTATACTGTGCCTCTGCTTATTGTTATAACTGAAATTCTCAAAGCAGCTAATCACCAGGAGCACCTCTGGTCTGAATGCTTTTTAAATAAAGCTGTGAAGCTTTTCTCTCCAGAGCGATTTCAAAATGTGAAAAATTGTTCTGTCACTCTAGCTGTAGCAGTCACTATCTCAGGTAAAATATATGATTCTGTTTCCCTGTTCTTTGCATCATTTGATTGGAAGTATTTTGCAATTTTACTTTTAATTGGAATTCCTGCTTATTCTTCATGGGAATTACTGTGCACCTCACCCCATAATTTCCAAACTAATGTACTGATATCAGTGCTTTGTTGCCTGGCATTAGGATATTGAAAATACTTTGCATTCTTCCTTTAAGAGTAGTCTAATCACCAGAGGCACCTCCTCTGAGTGCAAAAATGGAATTACTGACCAAACTGAGTAAATTTCAAAAATTTTAAATAGCATTAAAAGTTAATTATGTCTCACTGCATTAAAACCATCCTGGTAAGTAGAGCATTCTAGCCGTTTTGTAAGATTCTTTTCTTCTTTGCCTGCTGTTCGTTTGAAGCAGCTAAGAGAAAGTATCTGAGCTGAAACACAGTTCAGGTTACTCTCAGCTGTTATAAAAGGAAGATAGGTCAAACGAGAGGCAGCCATCAGCCCTCTGGAGATGACAGCCCCTGATCCTGCCCTTTGCCCCTATTAGACAGACCCAGCCAGGATAACTGCTGGGGAGTGATCTGAGCTGTCAAGGCCTCTGGTGAAACACCTGAAGCGAGCGCTCTGCCTGCTTGGCGTTACATTCGTCATTTGTAGGGGCACTGCGAGCGAAAAGCAAATGGGAAAAGCCAGCTGGTTGGCTACAATAGTGCTTCCTAGCTGTTTAAAATATCAAATCACAAAATAATTTCAGCTGGAAAAGAGTCTCTGACAGACCATCTAGTCCTACAGTGGGCTCAAACCAAGACTGATTTCCAAGTTAGACCAGGGAGCTGATATACGGGTGAAGGTGTATAAATATGTGTCAGGGGAGAATTAGCCTTATCTGTGTTGAAACAGGTCTGGACTAGGAAAAGGAATTATAAACTAGGAATGAGCATTTATAGCTTTTCTGGAAAAAAATGTCTTTTTTTCATGACTGTGTGTATTCCTGTTCCGCACTGACAAGCCCTGTCTTTTTGATACCACCCTAATGAAATACATCCTTGGTTAGGAGGCTTCCTCTGGGATGGTGCCAGCATACACTGCATTCTCTGTCCTACTAACTGTCCTCCACAGTCCCCAAGCGTGCCGTGTCTCTGTCAGTCACCCTGATTATAATTTTGAACTCCGCTGCACAGAAGTCACAATGTCCCAGAAGCATCTACTCCCACTCTTAAAAATTGCTAATTATGGAAGTGTCCCTTTCCCCATTAGCTCACCGCTGCAAGCAGAAAGTACAAAAATTAGGCTAAAATGTCAAGCAGGGGAGGGGATGCTGGATCCTTCCTTGGAAAAAGAATGTGAGGGGAGAGGGGAAGAAAAGAGAGCAGGGAATCCTGCATCACTTGAGAAGATGGGGAGAAATGGTGTGGCAGGTGGCAGGTCCCAGTGTGCCTGTGGGTCAAAGGTCCAAGGTCATGTGGACTGATTGCTGAGGCACAGGCTCTCAGGTGTACCCAATGTATGTCTTAAAGGCATGCTTTGAAACCTTTCTTCTGATTTCATTAAAATTAGATGCATTTTTGTTCTAAATTATTAGTAGTCAGGACATAATGTAGGGAACTGGATGTCATAAAAAATCTGAGAAGATATTTTAGCAGCTTCCCTTCACTCCTCCCTGGACTCAGTGTAAACAATTTTCTAATGTAAATAAAGTCTTCATTTTAAGAGCTCAAACTGTTTCCATGACATCCTGCTAGTGACTCCTGGTTACAAAAGAAACTGATTTGTGCCACAGGCAATTCTGTGGTACCAAATTTTGTGCAATAGTACATCCACATGGAAGCAAAAACATGAGGAAAAGGTCACGGAAGAATTTCCTTCTCATAAAGAGAAGTTTCTCTTACCACAAACAAAAATTTTTGTCTCATAAAGAGACTCCACTTTTTACTTGGAGCTGGCAGAACAGCTTTATATCCTCTTGTCACAGGTCGGCTGTCATGGGTGTGCAGTTGGGGAGGGGACGAGCGGCAGGGTGTGCGTCATCCCTACTATTTTTGACTGCAGAAGTACCCACCAGTGTCCCAGGGAGGCTAAATTTATGTTAGGAGTGCTTGGAGATGGCACGTGGTGTTACCACTGCATTGTTTTACCTCGTGCTGAGCCCCCTCCCCAAGGACTCCAATGCCCAGAATCCAGCTTGGGTTTGTCCCAGCTGTGCAGCCCCAGCTCAGGCACTCACTGGTATGGCCCAGCTGCAAGGAAACCATGGAACAGAAGGAAGGTAGAATTGCAGGCTGAGGTAGGGCTGTTGAGAGCAATTTGGGAGGCAAAACTGAGCTACATGGAATGGTATAAAATCCTGAAGGAGAAATGTAGTGAGGAGGTGGTAGGTCACGGCATGGAGCAGCAGCATTGACCCTTCCCCACCTGCCTGATGCCTGCTGGGCCGGCAAAGGCTCCCTTAGGGGTCTTATCAGCATGGGGAGCATACTAATGCCTGGTAGCTCTTTAAACCCCAGCTGTGTATTCACCAAGAAAAGCTGCCTGGTGGAAACTCAGCTAAGCTGTGTGTGCCTTTCTGGCAGAGTTTCTGGGCACGTGGCAGGAGCTGGCTACAGTGACCTAGAGAGAGCCAGCTGTACCCTGAAGAATGGCAGAGGGAGTCCACAGATATGTGTGACACCAGATATGCTTTTGCCTGCCTGCAGCTGTCCCTAAAGGTTGAAGTATAGTGAGATACCAGTCTGTCCTGCCCAGCAGCCATCAGCCTTGTCCAGTCTGGAAGGGAAGCACTGATGACATTTCCTATAGTGGCACCATGCCTCCTTCATGCCATTGGAGGGCTGTTCCCAAGGCAGTGCTGGGCTTTCAGGGCTCAAGCAAGAGCTGAGATGCTCTTAAAGCTGAGGAGAATATACGCTCCTTCACCTTGTACTAGTTCCATATATAGCTACTACAGGGTTTTTTCCATCTTAGACATTGCTTTTAATACTGATGAACATAAACAAAAAAGAAAAACTCAAAAATATGACTGATTTATCTTCTGTAACTTGAGTATTAATTAATTAATTTTATTTTTAGTTCATTGCAATCATTAGTGCAGTGTTCTGTGGTTTCACTGCATGCTGTACGAAAAGTTGCTTCCTCTTGTTTGCTCAAATCAGCTCCTTATTTCACTGAAAACTCTGGCACCAACAGGGGGATGAAAAAATCTTTCCATCTTCACCACCATGATGTTGGAAACCTCTAGTGTATTCCCCCTAACATATGCTTGAACTTTGTACTTTTCCAAGAAATAGTAAAAATATCTTTCCGTTTATTAATATTTTTAATGTTAAACTTTCTAAAGAAGGAAGAAAAGACTGCAACCTGTGATTGTGGTTCATTCTTTCTTTTATGAACCAGTTGTAGTTTAATAAAGTAATTGCTGATTACTAATAAGATGCTAAGATATTGTGCTTTAAGAAAAGGGTACCTGTTTCAAGTCAGGTACAGACACATGCAGAAGGATTATTGGACAGAATATTTTGTGAGAAACACCCTTTTTCTCCACAACGCAGAGGCTTTCAAAAATAATTGCAAGTAAATGTCATGAACAAACCACAGGTGGGCCTTATGTGATAAAAAAGAGCGTTATTTCTAGGTGTATACAAATTGTGAAATGCATATGAAGACTATTTATATAGATATGGAGTGTTCTCAATAGTAACAAGAGATCCAGCAGTAGCAATCAGTGGTAGGGCTAAGTTGTATATTATTCAAGCCACTTCCTTGAAAATGCATCAGATAGGTGGGTAAGTTTCAGAAAAATATGTAAATCTAGTTCTTAATGCTGACTGAAAAAAAAAGTTTAAAATTTGCATTCTGAGGAGTCAAAGCATTTTCTTATTAATTATCAGTACTTTATTGAAGTTTTAACAAAAAGTCAGTATTTCCATGGCTTGTAGTTGTGGACAGCTGTGAATCACTGAAGTAATTCTCTATTAACAGAATGATTCTTCTTTAGTGACCAGTCAAGAAATTATATTTCATCTTTCACTTTCTCTGTTGACACTGCTTAAAGATTAACTAGAAGATTATGTTCCACTCCCACCTAGTGGCAAATAAAACATGCACAGTATAATTATCTTTTTTTATGGTGAAGAGAATTTGTGTTGCCTTCCTAGAAATCAGCTCTGACTTGCTTAAAAATTACATACAAACAGCTTCTAAATTATTGCACACCTACTGCAGTCAATAAAAATCAAAAACAAAAACATGCTTCTGTACCTGTAACTTGGCAGCTTTTGTATAAAAGAAAATTAAGACATATTTAGGCCATGGTTTTATGACTTAGCTTTATTTTTCACATTTAATGTGTGCAGTCAATAATAGGATGAGACTGTAAGTTGTCAGGTAATGCACATTTAAAAAAAAAAAAAAAAGTGAGAAGCAGTTTGTTTGGCTTTAAAATAGCCAAGATAGAGAGTGTCCCTGGGTGGAACCCCAGGCTGCTGGAGCAGCCAGTGGCTGCCTGGGTCCATGCTGAGCAGTCAAGTCCAGCTCAGAGAGCAGGTCTGGGGACCAAATCCCACAGGACCAAAGTCAGCCATCGGGACTTTCACAGCCCTGAAGATATGATAGATGGGATTTAGCTCCAGGTTGCTGCCTCAGCACTGGAGTCTATAATCTTGCCATTTGCCTACAGAGTTGACATAGACTAGTTCTGCAGAGTCAGCTTTCATTAAAGACCGTTCCTAAGACTGTGGCTGCAAAGTAAATCTCCTGGAGCTATTTTCCTAGATAGGCTGATGCAACACTGAGGCTAGAACTGAGATGTGTAAAGACATGTTAATTAGCTGTTTGATTAGCTTCATCATCTTGGAAACACAGAATCATAAAATTATATGCTTGGGAGAGGCTCCAAAAAGTCATAGAGTTTATTCCCATGCCAAAAAGCAGAAAATCCCCTATCAGCAATGTTCCTTGACTAGCATTAATACAACCTAGTCTTTGATATCTAAAAGCTGGATTTTTCACATTCTTGCAACAGCTTCTTCCATCCTTCTGTACCCTCAGTGATAGAAGATTTTTTTGAAAATCTAATCTGTGTCTTATTTGTTACAGATGCAGCCCATTCATTCCTGTATTCCCTTTGGGCAGCCCTGTGTCCAGTTTGGGATTTTCTTGAGTTGAGGTTGTCTTCTTTCTAGACTGAACAACCTCTTACCTCGTAGGTGATGTTTTCTAGATCTCTGGTCATTCTGAGTGCCGCCCTCTGTACTTTCTCAGAACTAGGCAGAGTGGATAGGCCAGCTGAATAGTTTATTACTTTCTTATGGGTCATGCTCCTAATGTTATGACCCAGAATGTACAAGTTTTGTCAACAGCATGACATCATTGACTTCTGTTCTGCTCATGATCCACTGAAATGCCAGATCTTAGCAGAACTGCTGTCTGATCCAGTCTTACGACTCATTATTCCTGCTTATGTGTAGATTTCTGTACTTTTCTTTGCTGAATCATAGGCTATTTTAGAAAAGGTTTCTTCAGTTTAGCAATTACTTTGAATTCTAACTTAGTCCAAAAGCTTATTTTCTTCTTTTATTTATTTATTTTTTTAATTTGCAGATTTGATAGGATTCTGCTTTTTTATCAGTAGGTAATAGATAGTTCTATTCCTAAGATAACCCTGCAGAAACATTATTTTTGCTCTCCTGCTGCAGTAATTTAATCTAGAGTTCATTTATGAGAATTCTGTTTTCCAAGTTCAGCTGTGTGATGTCTGCTATTTCTCCTCTACCCACAAAAATAAACTATTTTAGCTTAATATTTGTCCTTGACAAATTCACATTGACTGTTACTTGTTTCCTTATTTCATGGATGCTTAAAGGTACTGGGTTGTTTGTTTCAGTGGCTTGGGGGAACTGAAGACAACTAGCTATTCTTCTGTGTTTACACTTGTTTTTGTCTCCTTTTAAAGCTGAGTCTCCTTTTCAAGTTTTACAGTAACTTGTCTGTTCTCCAAGTGTGCTCACAGATAGCTCCCATCAAGTTGTTTAATCCACTAGGATAATATTCATGAGACCTGGCTGATTTTAAAAAACACTTTTCTTACTTAAATGCTTTCCGATCCATCTTTTCTCTATTCTGAACAGTGATTTGTCACTCTCTTTGGTTCATTAGCTAATTGATTTGTTGTTTTGTGTGAAGACCAAAATAGAAGGGTATTTGGTCTTCTCTGGTGTCATCTGCCAATAGGTTGTCTTTTCAATAAAACAACAGATCCATATTTTTCTTGGCCATCTTCTTGGTACTTGATATCTCTACAGATGGATTTATCTGCCTGCATCTCCTTTTTTTTTTTTTTTTTTTTTTTAATTCCACTGGGAATTTCTGATTTTTCACTTAATTGTTATGCTGTTATTTTGTACACCCTCCAATCAATCTGACCTTGTTTCTATGGATGTGTATTTATTTCCCTCATTTGATATAATTGGAAAGACCATAAGATAGCTAAACTGATTTCTCATTGCAGCTCCTGTCCTCCCTCTGCGCTGGCAAAACTGTGACTTGCAGACCAGCTTGTCTACCCAGATAAAGTTTCCAAGACCCCCTTTTCTCTTTATATGTGAGACCTGCAAGATTTTACCTGTGAATTCTCTGTGCTTATTGAAATCCCTGTTTAACTACAGTTTTCTGCCTCTTCCCTTCTTAGGGAATGTGAATGTTACCTTTACACACACAGTCTCACATTCTCAATCACTTTCTGCTTCTGGTAAGAATAAGGTTTGCAAAAGCCTTCTCTAACTACTGCTTCTACCCTCTTAAAAAACCAAAACATCTCAAGAGCTATGTGTGGCTGTATTTTTTCCTACTATGTTGGCTCAATTGGCTGCCTTCAGTAGTGCTGACTCTTGAATAGCTGCAAGCAATTCTGTCTTGTGTTGGTCTCATCTGCTTTGGTGACCAAGAGCCACCTAACTCCCCACACTACCAAACACATCCTAACTCCCCAATCTACCAAACACATCCTTCCTCCCATGTCTTTCCACCAAAGTTTATTTAAGAAGTTTTTCTCCTTCAGCATTTTGGATCTCTGAGCCCCACTGATACAGCAACGCTTTATCTCTTCTTTCCTGAAGAAACTACACAACTTATTTTAACAAATCACTTATTTCCATAAATCTAATAATGGATGGCATTTGCATAACCCATAATAAGGGATATTTGGAGTGATATATATATTCTTTTAACTGATGGGATCTATTTTCCTCTCCTCATGGAAAGCGTTTTGTAGTGGTGTGATTGTTCCATGCTATTGAGTCTGAACTGTTGTAAGTTTGTGATTGTGACAGAAGGTATAGAAAGTGGGTGTGTTTCTAAGGCCTGTGCATCCTTTACATGTTTTCAAAGCATTAAAAGTGCAACTTAACCAATTCCCGTGTGCTACAGTTTAGTTTTATATCCAGGATTCTGAGACACAGTGATTGAAATTTTAAAGATGCCCTCTCATTAATTGAAAATAGTATCAAGGATAAATTAAATTAAACCAAATTACATTAAATTAAATTAAATTAAGAGGACTGTAGTTGCATTGTTGATTGATGTATTGTATTCAGTAAAAGCCTCTGTTCTCCTCCTTATTGAACTCAGAAGACTCCAGGTTCTTTGATGTACAGCTCCCAGTGGTTTTGTCACAGAGTACACAGCATTGATTGTAATTTATTTTATGCAGCTTCTGTTCCCAGTGTATACTTCATCAAGGCACTAAATACTGATAGAACCATTGAAAGGATCAACATCTTTGAAGGTAATATACTCTTAAAAATGGTGTTCCGTTCCTTTTCCAAAACCTAATGCTGAAGATTTAATTTGAAGTGCTTGGTTGATGAGGTGACAGGGAAACATATTGTTAGATTGATGGATAGTAAGATAGATGGATAGTAATTCATAGCTTGCCTGAAATCAAAATATTTTCTTTTCTTGTAAGTTTCTTTGTATTAATCTGAATTTTTGAGGATTAGGTTCAAATAAGATACAGACTTTTCAAAAAAGATAATGCAAAGAATTTCTAAATCCTCATTAGAGTATGCAGACAGGTATAGCACCAGTGCAGTTGAGGAGAACTTCTAAATTTTGGCTTGAAGGCATTGGCTGTCTGATATATTAGTAGGCAAGATGTTCAGTAAACAGGAGGGAGCTCCATAATTCCTCAAGAAGTCTTTGGTGTTTACAAATACTTCTCATCATACAGATGAGTCGTGATGCTCTTGACTTTTAGATTGTTGAAAATATGAAAGCCAGCTACTTGATGCTTAAAAAGCCTTTACTTCACAGAGAGTATTCCTCCTATGAAGTTTTATTGTTCTCGACTTTGTGTTTATCTACAGTGAGTAATGAAATGTCATGGATGATTAATTACAGTCTATTTCATTGAGGACAAAACAACCAGGTAAATTTCTGAGTCCAAACATACCATTTTCTCCAATTATGCAAAGAATGAGAAATAAGAAACAAGACTAGAAAGAAAACCAGAAAAACCTTCTTCAAATATCGACTATATTGTGTCAGTAGGATGGCCTCTTGTGCAGTGAGTGAAATTATTAGTAAGATGAGAAGACAGAAAAAGTGAGATGTCAGAAGTTACCAGTACTCCTCTAGAAATTCACTTAATGCAACAGAACCCTGGGGACAAACTTGTTCTCTGCATCCTTTCCTAGGTTTGAGAATCTCACTTATCGTGCAGGTATTACGTGAAAATTTTTCCATGCCATGGGTTATCATGCTTCAGAGCCATAATGTATTTTCCAGATGCAAGATCTGCCTTCATTAGGTTTACTGGTGGATCTTGGGAGGTCCTCAGCTCTTCTTCTCATCTTCTTGGATCTGAGCTCCACAGTACACCACTGTCCCTCTGTACTGTGATAACAGAACACCTTGACTTTGGGCATAGGAGCATGTGGAAACGTCCAAACCTTCTCCTGGCAAGTCTTGGGAAGAGGAACTTCTGTTTTAAAAGGTCAAGAATTTATCTGCAAGTGAAGAGGTACTGAAGTTTGTCCTAAAGTGGAAGCCAGTAGCAGCACATGCCCTTCCTGGTTTCATGTATCTGCTTTAAGAACTGCTGTTTTTAAACTGGAGTGTAAGTAAATGTATTGAGTGAATTCTGTTAAGAGGAGCAGAAAAAATATTAAATTATGAAAAACAGGTGTGAAATATGTTCTGTGAATGCACTGGAGGAATGCATCTTGCTTTGAAAACAGCTTGAGAGGTCCATCAGCATTTCTTAGAGGAAAAAATTATTTCATGTCATGATCATTAACTTAAATGGTTTGTTTTGTCAGTTGTCCTTGTGGTATCAATTGTGAGAGACTGTTAAAGTGACCATTTTTGTCTTGAGATCTTTAAAAATTATGTTCTTGCTATTCTTTCATGTGAAAAGGAATGGCACAGAATTACCATCACATACCTTGGGAGCTGACTGGTTCACACTCTATAAAGGTGAATGAAAACTGCTATTGGGACCAGTATCTCATCTTTCATAATAAGAAATTGAGAAAGCTTTGCTTACTTAATCTGTTAAAATAGCCTGAGAGAGAAAAGGAACAAAACTGGTTTGAAAAATTGTATTTGGAGAGTGTTATCCTTGCATGCAGGGAAGGGGCAGATCTGAGGGCTCAGCACCATCTGTCATTGGTGAGTTTTGACTCTGTCCTTTTACTGAAGTCTTGGCTGCGGAGGTGAAATGTGCTTATTAAATCTGTCAGTTACTGAAACCTGAGAGAAACCGCTATGGTGGTGATTGGAGAAACCATTTGAAAAACAGGCAATCTATGGAACTGTGGGTTCATTTGTTTCATTCTGTATCTGCTCTGCACATTATGTGAGCATAACTTTTCCCTCATCTCCTCTGCCCTACCTGTAAGGTCCCATTTCCCACCATCACATATTATTTCTCATCTCCTCTTTGCTCTGGTGCTGGTTCTTCCCCATGTTCTCGGTCTCTGAGCTGGACAAGGGGTAGCAGGACGTGAGGCCAGCCCTGAACTAGCCATGGCTGAGGGATCAGCTGGCAGACCAGGCAGAATAAATGCCCAGTGAGCTCACACAGTGCAGTCTAAACCTCTGCAGGAGCTGTAATTTCCATCTTTTCCCTTTATCCGGTCATTGATTTTCACACATCTTGAAAGAACTTAATTCCTTTGCAGCTCTTCAACTAAATCAGATATGGAGGTAAATGAGTTCAAAGAAAATTGAAGGAAATAAGAAGAAGTATCAGGTAAACAGATAAAGCAGCTGCCTAAATGCATATGTTTTGTTTTCTCAGAAGTCTGGCAGAAAATAGGATGCAGTTCAATTTGCAGTAGCTTTCCAAGTGAGATATGGAGTAATTGCCCTATAGTAGCTCTTTAGAAAATGATACAGGAGCTAACAGAACCATGATTCAAAAATTTAAACTTTTTATGAATCCATATATGAAAAAGACTGAAATATTTCAAATTTCTCAGCATAATAAGGTCTTGGTTGTGGTATTGTGTCTGTTCTTGGACACCATAGCTCATATTTATGTAGGCCAGCTGGTAACAGCCCATAATGGCTACATGTCTCCAAAGTGTGACTAATGAGAATAGAGACCTAATTTGTATTATTTATTCTATTAAAAAGGAGTCTTCAAAAGCTGCAAGTAAAAGGAAGTTTTACATGCAGATTTCTATGGCAGTATTGGCTGGGACAAGAAAAAAAAAAACTAATTTTTTAGGAAAGGAAGATGCAGACTAGACATTAACTAAAAATGTCTCCAAGTGTCTGAAGTAGGTTGCCTAAATCTCTATTTTATTCACCAGTTCTGGAGACCTTCAGTTGCTGGTAAGTTTCAGGGTTGATATGGATGTATAGTGATGATCCCACCTCAGGGCATGGAAATGTCTTACATGATTTCTGATTTTTTCCCAGCTTTAGTATTCTAAGACTCCATGTTTGATCTCTGTGAATGTGAAGGAGAAAACTATTTACATTAAGGAACATTATTGATAAAGAAGGCCTCTGAACATCAATTATTTGGGAAATTAGAAGAAATCTTATAACCATTCAGGGACAATTTTCCTAGTGAAATGCAAATCTAAGTGGCTCTGAGAAGGAATCCATTCAGTTTCGGAAGGTATGGTGCATGTTTTCTCTTGATTTCAGGGGACTTGGCTCAAAGATATAGAAAGACCCTTCTGGTAATCTTACAGATGCATGGTCTTTGCTTCCCAAGAGAAGACAACTGAATGCTTTAAGCCCACAGGAGTCCTGCTATATCTTGTGAATAAGGCAAGTGAACTTGACTCATAGTAGCTTTCTAACTCATTTCTCCTTTTAATGTATTTCTTGGTATGCTCTTTTCCAAAGCTTTATTTCATCTTATCCCTTTCCTGATGTTCTGGTTGAGTATCTAGGGGTTTATAATCCTTTCAATGATAGTGAAGCATCACGAACACTGGATGGTGGCATTGTAGAATGAATCAGGCTTGCAAAACAAGCAGGATCTATTTATATACACAGATATCCCAGTAATCAAGGAAAAGAAATTTGCAGAGTAAAATGTGTTATAAAATACCCTATATACAATTTAATTTTGGAAAAAGAGTTGTAACTATTATGTAACTTCATTCAGTATTTCAGATTTTCTTTTAAGTAAAAAGATTAACAATTGTGGGGGGAAAAAAGCAGAATAATTTATGGCATTTGTTCTCACAGAAAAATCCTTGACTACTTTAGGATATAGCCTAGACAAAAAACATCATAAAGCAGGCAGACATGTTACAATAGAATTAATCCTGCAAGGAGGAAAGGCAGAAATACATTTGTGAAGGATTTATTTCACTTTCATTTGATTGCTGTTTTTCTTAAGCTGTGCAAGAGTGAGAAGCAACATGAGCTCCTGAGTGTCCAGATGGGAGGCCCATCCTCTGTGGCCTCATCTCAGCCTAGCAGGTATCAGGATCCTTGCCAGTTAGGGACAGCTAATATGTATGGCTGCTCTTTCAAAGAGTTTCACGGATGTGATAAAATGTTTTCTGCTGGTTTTGCTGAAAAAAGTGCAAGAGTCCCTTGTAGAGGAGCAAGAGTTAATGCTGGTAACAGCTGCCAGACTTTTCTTTATATTTTTTGAATAAAGTTCCAGGTGCTTTGGGTTGGTCCTTTGTAGCTGGATATAGCTGAGGCAGATAGAAGGTTCTACTTATCATTATTGATGCAGATAGAAGGTTCTACTTTGTCCAATACCAGCTGCCTAGGTCACTCCCAAGAAACCAGTCTTCTCCAAAACAAGACCTGAGAAGGACTGGTTCAGGCTGACCTTTTGGCGATATGGACCTGCCCATGCCAGATCTGGGCACTTCTGCTGGCTGGCATCTTTCAGCACCAGCTTTAAGTTTCAGCTACCAGTGCCAAGCTCTCCCACAAGCCTCTCTGCCATACCCCAGGGTTTGCAGCACTCCTTCTCAATTTCATATCATGAAAATTCCAGTCTGGAGGGTGCTACCCTCTCCTCCTGTTATCTGATGTACTTGGTGACAAAAGCGACACAGTCTCAGCCCGTTCTTACTTGTGGCACGACAGAGGTGTCGCTCTGCCCCCTGAGGAGTCCTGGGGCTATGAGTGGCACTGGATGGGTGTAGCCTGTCAGCTTTTTGAGGGGTGAGGGCTGATACATGCAGCCTCCCTACGGCACTTGGACTTTGAGGTGTTGATGGACATGTGGCTGCAAATACACCTACAAGGTGCAGTCAGGGACAGAATGGATTTTCACCTCTGACTTTTTGTCAAAGGCACCTGCAGAAGTGGTTGAGCTGGATTTAAGTCTTTTTACAGATACATGCTGTTTATTTTACTAGTTTTGAGATTGTCTCTTTTCTCTTTGTGAGACATCAAATGACAAAATTGCTTTCCACTTTAAATGGGACTAAGCCCTGTGGGACAAAAATTTATTAGCTATATGCAGAACAGTATTTCAAGCCCTGGCTTGTTGAAAGAATTAGTAATTGCTTAGAATTACTTCAAATGGAACCAATGGATCCAACTCCTTATCACCCTAGTCCTAAATGAGTTTGGGTTCAGATCTTGGATGAGAACAGTGTGGAGAGATAAAAGGAGAGAGGAAACACAAGTGCTGTCTTGCTTAAAACTCCCTGAAATGAAATGTTTGTGCATTTTGAAGACCACTTTTGTGTCAATTAGTGAGTGAGTAGACATTAAATGTACATTTGAGCAATTTCTACTTTCAATTTTGGATTCTGCTCCGAGACACTAGATGGCACCTTCTGTTTGCTACGTGCATGGGGCCAGAAATAGGGCCCATCTGAATGCTGGTGAAAGCTGACAATTATTTTTGAAGCAACTGGTGCATCCATATGGATACTTGCTGACGAAGGAGACAGAAATATCCTGGTGCTCCACATCCAGAAAAATGGGGGGCACAGAGTACCTATTTACTACCTTGTTTCTTCATTTTATATCATCTCTGTACTGGAGCTGGGGGCAATGAAACACCCAATTTAGTTAAAGAGATGGCTGGAAATGGTTGTTTTCATGATGTATTTTAAGGAAAGAATTTTCAGGGAAGCTGGACACAATACAGGTAGCCAGGGGTGGAACTTAGTCCCATAGGATATAACTTACCCCAGTGTGAATGTGGAGTCTATGGACATGTGAGTCTGTAACTGCTTCATCAGACATCTGGTGTCATTCATGGTGCCATAAAGTCCAGCCTCTGCTCCTAGAAGGATATGGATTCTATGTATAGGCTGAGGATTCCAGCAAGGGGTTGAGAGCAACTAGCCAGTGACATGAATGAACATAAATGCAACACTGCAATGGCACTCTTGTAGGAAGACAATTTTGTCCATGACAAAGTTATTTGTTCTTAATTCAGGAGTGAGAAATCTCTGACTGTTCACCTTAACAAGTTTTTACAGGCGTGTATCTTTTAGAAAGAATTCCTCTGAATAGTTTGGGAAAGATCTGCCCTGAGATAATTGTGCAATTTCTGCTCTGTGTTTATCATGGTGCAACCCCTCATTCTCGTCATACACAAGCAAGGGGATTATGACTGCACTGTTCTGTAAGACATCTCAGGCACAGACCACTAGGACTTCCTACATCATCAATCCAGTACCCTGACATCAAAAGTCCTCAACCAATCAATGTTTAATCCACAAAGATTTGCAGAATCCTTGTTCCCCACAGCTCAGATCCCACAAAGCCATAAAATATCTTCTTTGCCCATTGCAAGTAAACCTTACCTTTACTACAAAAGTGGAAGTAGGAGAAATTAAATGAAAGGTCTCAGAATATAACAAGGAAGGATCTAGGGCTAGAGCCAATGACCAGTCTTGTTAGAGCAGGAGCTGATTTGTAAGGAATAAAAGCCCACAGGGTGCTGGGGTTTGGACTATGTCAGTGTTACAGAGAAAAGCAGTGACCATCTCTCCCAGTGGTGCTGTCACTTTAACTTGGAAGGAAATTCCTTTCTATCCCTGGATTTGGTGACTTTTCACAATGGGTTGAAGCTGGCTGAATGTCAGGAACCCACCAAAGCCTCTCTATCACTCACCTCTACAGCTGGAGAGGGGAGAGAAAATATAACAAAGGGTCTGTGAGTTGAGATAGGGACTGGGAAACATATTGGGGCAAAACAGATTCAAATTAAAGATATTAATTGAATTGATTGCTATCAAAGTCAGAGCAGGATAATGAGAAGTAAAATAAAACCTTAAAAACACCTTCACCCCTACCCCTCCCTGCTTCTGAGATCCACCTACTCCACCAACGATGCAGGGAGACAGGGAATGAGGGTTATGGTCAGTTCATCGTGTGTTGTTTCTCCCATGGCTCAGGAAAAGGAGTTCTTCCCCTGCTTCGGGGTGGGGTCACTCCCACAGGACACAGTTCTCTGTGAGCTTCTCCAGCATGAGTCCATCCCAAGGGCATCAGTTCTCCACAAACTGCTGCAGCATGGTTCACTCTTCCATGGGGTGCAGTCCTTCAGGCACAGCCTGCTCCAGTGTGGGTCCCTACACAGGGTCACAAGTCCTACCAGCAAACCTGCTCCAGGGTGGGCTCCTCTCTCCGTGGGTCTGCAGGGCCCTGCCAGGACCCTGCTCCAGCACAGGCCTCCCACGGGGTCACAGCCTCCTCTCAGGCACCCTCCTGCTCTGGTGTGGGTCTCCTCCATGGGCTGAGGGTGGATCTCTGTATCCCCAAGGGCCTCCATGGGCTGCAGGGACACAGCTGCCTCACCATGGGCTGCACCAGGGGCTGCAGGGAACCTCAGCTCTGGCACCTGGAGCACCTCCTGCCCCTGCTTCTGCACTGACCTTGGTGTCTGCAGAGCTGGTCCTGTCACATATTCTCACCCCACTCTTCTCTGGCCACTATTACATCTGCACAATGACTGTTTTTTCCCTGTTCTTCTTAAACATGATATCACAGAAACATTAACACCATTTCGAATCGGCCCAGCCTTGGCCAGCGGCACGTCAGTCTTTGGAGCTGCCAAGGACTGGCTTTGTTGGACATGGGGGAAGTTTCTGGCAACTTCTTACAGACGCCACCCCTGTTGCCCCCCACCACTCCCCCAGAGTTTGGTCATGCAAACCCAGTGTATCTGTCCAAGCCTGAGCCAGACATCAAGACATATATGGCTAGAGATTCTCAGTACTGTCAATATACACTGCCTGTCATCCTATTTCTGAAGCTAGATCATGTTTCTTACTTTCAAGGGAGGAGGAAAAATGCTAAGAAGTCAAGTCACACTTTAACAAGAGAAAAAAATCACCTTCCTGACCACTGCAAGCAAGTAGTAGAAAACCTGAAATGGATTTAATTAGAAACAGTGTAAAAATCACTCAAATTTTCTTTGTCAAAAATATCCATTTGGTTTCCTTTTAGAGCCCTTTCAGTTCCTCTATTCACTCCTACAATCTCCACCTGATATGCAATAAATATCAATGAAATCACCTACTGCATTATCAAATAAAATGGTATTTCTCAGGAAAAA